>JAASAY010000287.1:0-130318 GCA_014822085.1 Fusarium stilboides | reverse complement strand
AACCCACCCCTTCCTCCTCGGTTGGATTTGTTTCGGACTTCGTAGATGTCGGTCTGCGTGAGCGCAGGTGGTGGTAACTGAACCCCACGCAGAAGCATAGACTTGTGCGTCTGTGAAACATGAGGGAAATCGTAGTAAACACTATTTTGATTAGCAAAGCAAACATGACAAGGGAGGAAAACAACATAACGTACCTGACTGATCGATCGTAGTCGAGATCGGGCATGCTGTGCCGTTCAAGAGGGTACTTCAGTTCACCGTGAGGAACATATCCATCTTGCTTCTCAACTTTACCCGATAAGCCGTCACTTTTCTTCGGATTCAGCTTGAATTTGGAGTCTCCTTGTTTCTTGGAGTAGAACTTGGTAAGAACCTCGTCGTACAAACTCTCGTGGCCTTCTGAGAAGATCAAAACGTCTCTACCTTGTTCATTACGAGCAGCATCCGCCGCACTGAGCTCTGGGTATTTGGCTTGAACTGACGCTAGAAGTCGCGGCATCTCAATGAATGGAAGCAGGGCAATACCCTGCCAAGCCATCTTCTTCCCGTTCAGATCAATCTGAAAATCTTCTGGGTAGAAGTCGATGATGTCGCTGTCTGGGTTGAGCATGAGATCATGGAATACCTCCGGCAAAGCATGTCGCGATGCAGCTGGCAAGACACTCATCAGCTGTTCGAAAGGCTTGGACACTCGCCCCTTTTCGAAGGAAATGTTCATTTTAGCAATGTCCTTGAAATCGGCCGCAAAGGGGGCGTAGTGATAGGGATAGTACCACTCCCAAGATGGGCATCCCTGAAAATAGTACAGCAAGACCCAAGCGAGGCCCTCCACGTACGCGCGCGCGACCTCATGACGGAACTCAATGTCCTTGGGATCTTTGTGGAACTTCTTCTCATAATATCGATCAGCGTAGCCGTCCTCCCATAGGCGCACGTCATCGACAGGGCCCTCTTCGGCTGGCGCTGCGGGAGTGGCTGCACTAGAGGTGTCAGGAGTTGAATCGCCCCCTTCTTCAATGGCTGCTGCTTTTCGTTTTCCAAGAGCTGAAGGTGACTCCTGTTCAGCGTCCGCTGGTTTCGCATTGGATAGAGACTTCTGTGACTGAAGTTGAGCTTTGAGTACACTAGCGGCGCTCTTGTTGGCGACGTTCGCATCCGGGGCAGTGCTGCGATTCACAACCATGTCATGGGTTAGGTTCTTCTGCTCCTGCTGGGAAGGGTAGGATCCAATAGGTGCCAGTGGCAGACCATTCGCAGCATTTTCGAACCCGTTGATCTTTTTGGGATGCGCAGGTCCACCCTGCCGTCCGCCTCGGCCATTGCTTTCATTTTGAAGCTTTCTCCGCTTGAAATTGGCCTCTCGTCGGTCCTCTTGTTCTTTTCGTCGCTTGAAGATGCCATCTTCTTGCTTCGCCAGTCCGTCCAGAATGATCTGTGCTCTTTCAAGATCGATGTGACCATCCTTGGTAACGTACCCACCCATAATTGGCAAGTTGTCTTTCCAGATCTTGCTCAGTGTATCAATACCATGCTCTCGAATTTCCAGAGCCGGAAGATGAGGTAAGAAATCGTTGCCTACAAAGCAGCACATGAAGATCCAGTCATCAATGGCACGTTCCAAGTCAAAGCGGAAGGGTAGGTTCGGCACACCAAGCTCGACATCCAGATACTCTCGCAGCACAGCGACGTGCAGCCAGATGAAGGGTTTCAAGCCGACACTCTTGTCCTTCTCGTCAAACTCGCCGTCCTTCTTCTTCTCCTCGCCGCGACAGTTCTGAGCATCATGTCCCTTCTGACCGCAAAGCTTACAAAGGCGTGCCTTCTGTTCCTGAGCAAAAACATCCTCACGAAGGACACGGAAATGAGGCTCATGTGTGGCGAGACCCAGCATGATAAGATCCGCATCTAGACCATAGATAACATGGCGAGTATTGGGGTCGTGATCGGGAGATGCGCGCTGGGAACGAACAAAGTTCATGATCTTGTGCTCTCCTTCTCCGGGGACAGTAGCATCGGAAATAATGACTTTGAGTTTGGCCCAACCAGGGTCCGTGTTGAGCTTGTATTGGCACCAGTATCTCAGGCTGAGAGCAAGAATGTCCATGAATGGAGTTCCAGGTGTAATTGAGTTCGAGTCGAAGGCTTTCTTTGTGACAGTCTCGAGACTTTCGGTCGATAGGTTACCCCCGTTCTGTTGTTTCAAGAGCTTGATAAGCTCTTGCTTGTCCTGCTCCTTCTCCTGGGCTTCTTGTGCCGATCGGAATCGTCGCGATCGTTGCTGGTTCATCTTGGCTCGAGGCGCAACGCCATCTGCGAAAATTTGTCAGTCTCAAACATCGAATATTTTGGAGCATGATTAAATAATAAATATGAAATTTGACGCCAGTCGAGACATACCAACTGCAATCATGAGAATCTTTCGTGGTCGCACCATGTTGACAACGCGATCCGTGTATCTGAAGACCTCCATCATCATCTCTTCCTCGTCCTTTGGGGCTGGCCTGTCTTCAGGGTGAGAACAAGGGTGAACAATGCCGTTCATATCGAGGTAGAGGTTATCAAATTCTTCGCCATTCGGGTTAGGCTTAGTTGTGTCGACGGGTATCGTGGAGCCATCTTCCATAGTAAGAGGCTGGTCCTCGATTACCGGTGAGATAATCTTGGGATACCTGGAAGAAAGCCATCGAAAAGCTGCGGGAATACCCATCTTGTCGGTTTTGCAGAGGTTGTCCGGTCAAGAACTGGTCGTAAACTACCCGCGCGGAAAGGACAAAGATAATGCGGTCGCAAAACCTGGGGGTTAAAAGAGAAAGGAGCCTATGACTGAGCTTGTCGCATTGGTAGTAGGGATCCAGCGACAGCGCGATGAACTCAGGCGAATAGGTTCCACGGTAGGAGTCCGTGAAGGGGATGATGTGGTGATGTGAAAGACAAAGATTGGGGCGCTTTGTCGAGTCGCGAAATGATTCTTCGATCCTTAGCTTCGAGGTACTGGTAGCCACAACTTTCTGCAGGCGAGTGGAGTTCTGTGGCTCAGGCAGGCGGTCCCCGCTATTCCAGTACAGAGTCCCCTATGCCTGGGTCGAGCTTTATGCAGCTATAGGGTCGATATGCTCTTTCGTACTTTCTCCTGACAAGCTGTCCAGAATTAAGGAGTGCGTACCTAGTGTCGACTAATTAGGATAGCTTCCTTCGTGATCTTCGCCAACAAGAAATACGGTCTTGACCATCGCCGAAAGTGGCTCCATGCAAACTCTCGAATCCCTCTGAGCCACATGGCATTGAGGCGTCGCAACTATGTTCTCCTCCATTGCCAGCGCCCCGGCGAAACAGTCGGTTGGCGAGACCATCGACGTACTGAGTGGTCGCCTCAGTTCAGCAACTTTACTGGAAGACCGAAGAGCAGCTATCCTGGGCCTCCGAAGTTTTGCTAAAGATTACCCAGCATCTGTAGCTTCAGGTGCTCTACGAAGTCTAATAGGAAGCCTAAGCAAAGACGGTGAAGATGTCGACACAGTTAAGGTGGTACTTGAGACATTGTTAATGCTCTTCAATCCCAACGAAAATAGTCCCGAAGCTTCAGAAGAGATTGCTCTTTGGCTTGCCGACGAGTTCACCCAACGCCAAGAAAATATTACTCTGTTGCTCGACTTCCTCGATACAAATGACTTCTATTCTCGGCTCTACTCTCTTCAACTACTTGCCGCTATCCTATCAGCACGAACGGAACGTACCGAAGAATGTATATTTACGGCTCCCCTCGGCATACCACGACTTGTCTCTGTACTTGATGACCAACGAGATGCGATACGTAACGAAGCTATCGTCCTCCTGACATACCTCACACCGACATCAATCGAGATACAAAAACTGGTGGCTTTCGAGAATGCTTTTGAGAGATTGTTCGCCATTATCGAAGCAGACGGGGCGCTGGTTGAAGGTGGACGCACAGTTGAGGACTGTCTGATTCTTTTGGCAAACCTCCTCCGATCAAATGCCTCCAATCAGTCGTTATTTCGAGAATCTGGCTGCATGAATCGCCTTGCGGACTTGTTAGGTCGGGTCCTGAAGCCTCAAACTGACGGTTCAGAAATTGCTTCATGGGCACAGGTGCAACGAAATCGCAACGTCTACGCTTTCCTTGCCGTCATCCGGTTATTTGTGGTTCGGGGATCAGCAGGAACATCGGTGAACCAAACAGCAATCTGGAAGCATGGCCTTGCTTATTACATTCTTCAGCTAGCCTTCAGCCATGAAGCGCAGACACAAATCAAGGCCGAGGTTCGACATATGGAGTGCCAGCGAGAGATCAAGTGGTTAACATGTTATATAGGCTCTGACTACCTGCGGTGATGTGATGCGACAAAACCCGCCTCTTCAGGAAGCGTTTGCTCAGATGATGGTATTGTCGCCTTTGGCACGAGCTAGCACAGCAGACGGACAGGTGAACCAGCGCGAGAAAGTCTTTGTCATTGATGGATTGTTAGATCTTACTCTGTGCTTGCAAGACCTTCAAGAGTTTGATGTGCGCTTTGCGGCATCCGAGTGTCTACAAGCGTATTTTTCCAATCACCCGGCCGTCAGACTGCATTTCCTAGGCCGAGCCATTGAAGGGCATCAGTCTGGCGCCGACGAGTCCTCGAACGTCTTGACAGTTCTCTTACAGCCCTCGGCCGAAGCCTCTGATCCCTATCGACAATGGTTTGCAGCTGTCATAACATTTCATTTACTGTATGACAATCCGGAAGCGAAGGCAGAGGCCATGGGCCTTACCGAAGGCGACTCCGAGGATGGAGAAGAGGTTGTGACGGGTATCCAAACTCTTTCGGCCCATGTTGCGTCGGGCCTTCGTCGAAATGATGACGCGCGGGTCTTGATTGGATATCTAATGTTGTTGCTGGGTTGGCTTTTCGAGGATCTCGAGGCTGTGAACGACTTCCTTGCTGAGGGGAGTAACGTACAAAGCTTGATTCAAGCTGTTTCGCAACCTCCAGCCGTAGGCGGTGGTGAGATTGTTCAAGGACTGTGCACTATGCTGTTGGGCGTTGCTTATGAGTTTTCAACCAAGGATTCGCCCATCCCACGGGCAACCCTTCTCTCCATATTGACGTCTCGAATCGACCGAGATCTATACTTAGACCGCCTATCAAAGCTGCGCAGCCATCCTCTTCTTCGCGATTTCGAAGTCTTGCCCCAAAAGCTTGATGCTTCATCTCCTGGGCGACTCCCGGATGTCTTCTTTGACAGGGCATTTGTCGAGTTCTTCAAAGATAACTATAGTCGAATAGCACGTGCTATTGATAGAGAGCCTGGCCTGGAGATATCCGTGGTCACCAACGGTGTTCAGAAAGGTGTCTCTCGAGAGCTTGTTGACTCTCTGAGAAGCCAGGTCGAGGAAAAGCAAAATGCCGTGAACGAAATTCAAGCAGCATTGGCTGCGCTCCAGGGACAGCTCGGCCAAGAACAGGCTGATCACCGTCGTTCAAAAGAAAGCCTCATTGTTGAAATGCGACGAGTCAAGACCGTCGAGGAAGATTTACAGAAGCATCATAGCGAGGAACTACGGTATGTGTCTTGGGCACCGTCTAGCCTACCTAACTAACACTGTTACAGGAAACTCCAAAGTCAATTGGCGTCCAAAGAAAATGATCAGCGCAAGCAGATGGCCCAATTACAGTCTCAATATTCGACTAAGGAGAACGATTACCAGAAGCAAATTGCTCAGTTGCGGTCGCAGCAGACAGCACAAGGAAATGACTACCAGAAACAGCTCGACCAAGCCCGAAAAGCGACGGAGGCTGAAGCGGAGAAGATCAGGCGACGGACAGATGCTGAAATAGCAGATCTCAAGGCAACAATCAGCCGTCTTGAGGTTGTTCTTATGAAGGTGCGTAACTTTACTCAACTCAATCTGAAATGTCACAGGGGGATTCGCTAACACTCCGATTCATGTAGTCACAACGGGAGTATAGTGGACTTCAAACTCAGCGCAACGACGATATTGCCAAACAGAGGGAGCTCTACGAAACCCAAATACTGAAGACTCGCGAGCTGAATGACAAACAAATAGAAGACCTCATGGCACAGCTCAAGGCCGAGACAGACAAAAACCAGGAGATCAAGGATGAGTTGGAGAGTCTTCGCAAGAGCAAGGATGCCGAATTACAAGCGTTACAAGAACAAAGTAAGGCCGACTTGGAGCAGCAGACATCAAAGACTCGGGAAGCGGAGGAGAAAAGCCAAAATCTTGAGAAGCAGCTGAGCGGTGGAGATGCTGGTATGAAGGACCTGCAGGCCAAACTCGACAAGGTAAGTAACACTCAATCTGCTGCGGCTATTTTCAGGCAACTCACACCACCTCGTAGATACAGTTGGAGCTGTCAGCAGCAAACAAAGCCAAGGACACGGTTGAGAAGCAATTATCCGAATCGAAAGAAGCGGCAAAGGAAGAGGCAAGGAAAGCGAAAGCAGCAGCTGAAAAGCAGTTATCAGAGTCAAACGAAGCCAGAGAAACAACACAGTCTGAACTCGACGACCTCTTGATGGTATTTGGCGATCTTGAAGAAAAAGTAACCAAATACAAGGTAAGTAGATCGAGTTAACACGCATCGGCATGCATAGTGGGAGCAACATGCTAACAATACTGCAGGCTCGTCTAGTTGAGCTCGGTGAAGCCGTATCAGATGGCGAAGACGATGACGATGATGATGACGAGGACGAAGATGAAGACGAAGATGACGACTCTGAAGATGATGGATCCGACGATGATGAGAAAGATGAGCCGGAAGAGAAGGCCAAGCCCAAAAAATAAAAGGTGACCGAGTCCGAGTCCGAGTCCGAGTCCAATTCGTGAATCTTGATCACCAAGACGGGATGTGCGATATACCCCTTACAGACATATTGAAAGCAACCACCTCGCTGAATTGCATCTGGCTGCGACTGCATTGCATTGCATTGCATCTGGTTGCCATCTTGACCCAGAAAAAAAATTCCCCAACAGGGCATAGCCTCGTTCAATTACCGTGATCCCACAAAATACTTTCTTCAGGCTACCTTAACCAGCCCAGCTCAAACATATCGGCCGTTCAAATTTGGCTGTTCTCTCAAATTTCGTTTCCCCTTCAACATTTTTGCTCTACTTTGTTCCTGCAGTGAAAATGTCTGTCCACGAATCTGTTTCCGATGAGGGTGAATGGCTCGACCTCGAGTCTGATGAGGAGTCGATCCCCATCACATCCTTCTTCAGCACCCAAACTTTCCCTACTGTCGCCGCCATGCTCGAGGATAGCAGCAAGAATCACGGTTTTAACTTTGCGGATCATGTGCAAAGACTCCAACTTGACTTTCACGGTGCCGTCAAGCTCGTCAACTTTGTCCGTGACCATGTAAAGAATGGATCGCCCCTCCCCAAAGATATCTCTGAAAAGGACCTTGAGGACGAGAAATACCTTCGACCAGTTCTAGAGAACGATGCTCTCATTTTCTCTCTTGACGAAGTCTTGGAGACCCTCACCAACAGCCAAGCCAATGGATCCAACGACGCAAACCTAGCGGCACGCAACAGGGAGCTCGAGGAGGAACTCGAGAAGATCAAAGATCAGTTTGCCAATTACCGTTTGACAGTTCAGGAGACACTTGACAAGCGATGGGGTGATGACACTGAGACGGCACCCACCGAGAAGAAGGATGACTCTGCCTATTATTTCGAGTCATATGCTGCCCATGGTACTTTTGCCCTGGCTTTCATCATGTTTTACGCTGTACTGACCATTGCCAGAAATTCACGAGACCATGTTGAAGGATGCGGTACGAACTGACGCCTACCGTGACTTCATCTACAACAACAAGCACATCTTCAAAGACAAGGTCGTCCTAGATATTGGATGTGGCACAGGTAAGTTAATTGCACCATTTCAAGGTGCCAATATTAACGACATTGTCAGGAATTCTAAGCATGTTTGCTGCAAAGGCGGGTGCTAAGCAAGTCATTGCCGTTGACAAGTCAGACATCATCGTCAAGGCTAGAGAGAACATTTTCCACAACGGCTTGTCCGACATCATCACAACCCTCAAGGGCGCCATCGAGGATGTCAAGCTGCCTGTAGACCAGGTTGATATTATTGTCAGTGAGTGGATGGGTTACTGTCTTCTCTATGAGGCTATGCTTCCGAGCGTCCTGTATGCCCGAGACCGCTATCTCAAGCCCGATGGTATCCTGGCACCTAGCTCCGCCACCATTTGGATCGCCCCTATCGCAGACCCGGAATACGTTTCGGACCATATTTCTTTCTGGAGGGACGTCTATGGCTTCGACATGAAGACTATGCAAGAGGGGATCTATGAAGAGGCAAGGGTTGAGGCTATGCCACAAAGCTCCGTCTGCGGAGAACCCTGCCCCTTCAAGGTGCTTGATCTCCATACTGTTAAAACTGAAGATCTTCAGTTTACCGCCAAATGGTCATCGAACCTCACCCGTGAAGTCGAGGGTGTTGACGGTTTCCTCATCTGGTTCGACAACTTCTTCACCACAGCCCGAAGCGACCCAGTCCCCCCTGCCGATACAACGCCAGAGACCTGGGATAAGAAGAACCAGGGTGGTGTTGCGTTCACTACCGGCCCCTCTGGTACCGTTACCCATTGGAAGCAAGGCCTACTTATCGCTCCTCCTGAGGCCAACCCATCTGCCAAATCACCGCGCAGCCTCTCTGGAGAAATCACTTTCACAGCAGCTGAAGACAATGCTCGAGCGCTGGTTCTTAGGACATCTTGGACTGATTCTGAGGGCGGATCCAGGCAGCACTCGTGGCAACTGAAATAGACACGTTCTTGTCAGTTCAAACGTGTGAAACGGGGACTACGGGGCAAGGGACTTACGCTGATAGCATCATGGTCAACGGTGTAATCATAGATGAGGTACACCGAGACCCTGCAGCAAAAGGTTCACAATGCTCAGGAAACCTTCACCAAGAATGAAGCCCTATTGAGGTTAGGATGGCTTGGTGGCACAATTGGAACGGTTAACGTACTGAAGCAAGTATGATCAGAGGCGTCTGTGTCCGTTGTGCTACATGGGTCCAATACCATGCGAACACACCGCCAACAGCTCGAGCAAGCGTGAACGATGGGACATTATACATGCCTTGTTGTATGTCAGCAATAGTCTGCCCACGCATCGCGGATAGTTGACTCACCAACGGCGACAGCGATTCCACCTGGAATGAGAGGTCGCCACCTCTTCCCGATAGCGAGTGTTCTGGTGATAGTGGCGAATGCAAATAGAACTGCAGCTCCGATGGCCCATTCCTTCGCTCGATATGGTAGCCCAGAACCCGTGACAAGTCTTGCAGTGAATATCCAGACATAGGCAGTCGGCACTTGAAAAAGATCGCCAGGAATTGTATAGACGCTGCAAGTCCATGTGTTACAAACTCTACTCATACTATTTGGATGATCTGGATGTAAAAGACTTACTTTGTGTAAACACGATAGATGAAGGCACTGAGAACAGCTCCCACAGTCGCTCCAATGACTTGACCCCAGAATTGAGCCTTGGGGGCGGCTCCCAGTAGATGGCCGGTCTTGAGGTCCTGCATGAGATCACCAGCTTGCAAAGCACCGGCTTCGGACTGTAGCAAGTTAGTGGGTTGCTCTCGAAAAGGGGTAGATAGTACGTACCACGGCACCGGCAATGAGGTTGATCAGGACACTGGATTTGTGAGACTGGGGGATGATAAGAGCGAAGAATAACTGCGCAAGTTTGCTGATGCCGGACACAGGGTTCAGATCCGTTTCGCCCAATGCCCTGACACCCATGATACTGAGCACAAGAGCCATGAGAACAGCAATGATTGTAGCATAGAGCGGCACGAGGTCACCAAAGACGATATGGATGGTAAGTACGCACAAGGCAATCGAAGCGAGGAGCCCAACTGATACCATGCGACCGCCAATGCGCTGGTGCGGAGGAGCGTCTTCTTCCTCATCTTCATCAAGCTGTGCCTGTTCGCCAGTTCCATAGTGTCGTGAGGCAGGTTCTGCATCATCACCACGGAGCGGGGAGTAATCATAGCTGAGAGGTTTCCACAGCCCAGAGATACCATGCTCCTGAACGCGGTGTTGTAACGAAGCAATTATGCCAGCCGCCTTCGGGGTAGTAAAAATTCCACGGAGGCCAACGTAGGCAAGACTGACGATTGCATCGGCTAACATGATAGCCAGAGAGATCCAGACGATCCATCCCTTACTGCCATGCTCCCAATCGTCGACGTCTCCAGGCGCCCATCCACGAGACTTGGCTAGAGGACTGAGTATTCCCCAACCAACAACGGCACCGAGCAACATGTGCAGCGTTGTTTCCGTGCCCATGATGACTCCCTGGCCGATGTACGCAAAGCTAGGGTTGAAAGTCCACAGCCATGTATAGGCTGCAGTAGACCCAAAGACGGGTAAGTTGCGCAGGATGGGGAAGAAATACGTGGCCAGGGTATAGAGCCCAGAGCCACCGAAACACAGCAGCAGCAACTTTATGTTGCCAGCCCAGTCCCCTTTATCGTTCAAATCCTCGTCGACACTTTGCTGGTGCTCTTGGTCTGTAGCAGCCGGGCCAATAGCATCTGGTTGTAACGGCTCATCACGAGGTACGAGACTTGCAAAGCCGCCTTTGGCAGCAGCGTCAAGCTCGTCCTTTGTAGACTGACGACCTTGGCCGTGAAGAACTGAGATCAAGACAGCTGTACTGAACCCACTGGGAAACTTGAGACGTTCTCGGATGATTACTTGCTTGCGCCTAAATAATATCAGCAAGTTTAGAACAGGGTATCTTCTGGGGGAGATGCTGGCTAACAGAGGAACGGCAAAGACAACACCAAAGTAGCAGAGTCCTAGAGACCAAACTATAAGCTGCCAAGTACTCAGTTCAATAGGACCTTGCTCATCTTGAGCTAACAAGTAGTTCAATGCTGGAATCTGCCCATCAAATTAGAAACGTTTTCTGGATATAACCTGGAGTCTTGTAACCTACAACGCCAACGAATCCGCATCCAAGAGGCATAATGGCCATGCCGCAAGCTACGCTCTGAAGCAAAACATTCTCAACTGGAGAAAAGGGAAATCTCAAATGCGGCGCAAGAAGCTTGAAAATGCCAAAGCCCATGAGACTGGCAGGCATTGACATGATAGACACCCATCCTGTCTGCAAGCCAAAGTACATATTGGAGAAGCAGATCACGGTTCCAACGGCGAGACCGGCCAGCACGCCTCGCAGCGTAAAGCTACGCCCGGGAACCACACGCGTCGCCATCTTTGCTAAAGGTAATGGCGATGTTCAAGGAACGCGTCGAAGGATGTCGTCGTGACGTTGTAAGATAAGCTATCTATTGTAGCTAGGTACTGATTACAAAGCGATTCATATTAACCCCACATTCCGATATTCCGGGGAGAGATTCCACCATTGGGAAGCACCCACTTAATGACTAAGGATGGTGATGTTATGCTACCGGGTAGATAGTTCTTCAAACAGAGGACATGCTTCTCAGAAGAGCACATTCTTAGAGGTAGTGAACTATTAACTAGGTATGCTTGTTATTGTATATACACCATCCGCGGAAGCCAATTGTTTCCTAAGCCTCAACTCCATTGACCGACGAAGAGTCGGCCACAATAGGTGATAGACACATCGCTTTACTTCACACGACAGCATGATTCTGCAACTATTTCTTTAGTACAAGCAGGCCATTCCATCACATTAAAATCCAAAGCTATCCAGAAGGGAACCTGCATCTGGTTCCTCAAACGTGGTTGGAGGTGGCTTGACCGTCTTCTTATTCTCGCGATGTGGATCAAAATGAAGAGTGGGCGATGGCAAGTCTGCGACAACCAGCGAGCTCCTCCGACGGAGCAACTTGAGTGGGTTGACCTCTCCACCAAGGCCAGCTTTTCCTGGAGACTGCTGGAACTCCCAATTACGTACTGTTTCGCGGTTAGCGTACATGAACTCGGCACTCATGGTGTCAAACATACCTATATCCAGTCCCAGAAGATCACAACCCATCCGGTCATACAACTTGGCGCTGTGCAGCACGAACTCCCACTCGACTTTCGGGGTAATCTTAGATGCTCCCCTCAAAGTCTGTAGCGTTTGGTGACGCAAGTGTGAGTAAAGTATAACCAAGGCAGGATCATCAGTCAAAAACATCCTGGACTTAATATCCGGTGAGCACGGCGTCTCCAACAGGGTGTATACGGGTGTCTGCCAGCTAAGTTAGTGACTGAAATGTGATGTGACAAGGAAGCAAGACGTACAATAAGTGCTCGTACAGCCACATCCTTGCGACCGAGCATCCAGAAGGCCCAGGCAGCCAGCCAACGGTTGCCTTCTTGAGCTGCGAGTGGTAGTACTGTATCTTGAAGGAGCCGGCGCAAGACAGGCCCGTCATCGCCTTCGTAAACTCGCGCTATAGCAATAGCTAACTGCATGTCTTTGAGTTGGTTTAGGCAAACCTGAACAGCATCGTGGAGGTGATCAGCGAGAAGAAAGAATGCAGCAGCGTATTCTGTTTACAGTCAGTTTTTGTATCAGCCAGGTTTCTGCAAGGGACTTACCGAAACGTCGCCTACTAAGCAAGGCATAAGCATTCTTGAGAGCCGCCGACCTCCATTTAGGATCTTCGAAATTGTTTGCCAACAAGCGCTGGGTTGCTGCCTGCTCCCTGTTCCAATTTGCCATTCTCCACAAACCTTGAAGTACGGTCTTCTTACGGAGCGCAAGGTAGTAAAGAGTGCAGTCAACCGGATTCTTGACTTCGTTCTTGGTGTACTCATTTCGAGCAATCATCTCGAACTGGGTTTTCTATAGAACGTTAGTCACTATTCTGGGCTTCCACAAGAATCCAGAGTGGAACTTACCAAAGCACTTGGGTCAGATAGCCACATGAACAAGCCGCTTTCACGGGCATGCTCCCAAAGCATACTGCCCTGGTTTTGTCGCGACACAAAGTCGACCAGAATATCCTGACTGTTGGAGTGAAAAGCCCAGTTGATTTCGCGCCAAGAGAGATGCATCTCGTTGGTTCGTCCCTTACGAAGTGCATGTTGACGGAACAAAAGCATAAACCGAGCGCCGTTTTCGTCCATTGACCGACGATGCCGCTCGACAAGGGCAACACATTCGATAATGTCGGCTAGTTGGATCTGTTCATGTCCTGAGAGTTGGGCGATATTGACCTTGAGTAGCTTCTCGTTGATCAAGACTGCAGTCTGCTCAGTGAAGACATCTTCATCCTCGTCTTCGTCATGGTGGTTTCCATTCAAATACGCGCTCGGGTTCTTGTCGACAGCTAAGGTGTGACTTTGCTAAACAATCAGTTTAGTAAGTTTTTTCATCATCGTTATGGCAGTTACTTACCTCAGGCACGTAAAATTCGGTCAAGTCCATTCCTAGGTAGTCATCCAGAGTTTCTCCTTCAATGTGATACTTCAACGTCTTATGCAAGGCCACCAGGATGCGTCGAACAAGTGTGGCCTTCCCAGATAGGATGCTCTGAATAAGGAACTGAGGATGGAAGACCGGCAGAGGACCGTTGAATCGCTGAACAACCTGGAACAAGTCCAAATTGCCGTCTTTGCGTAAAGGCAGACGCAAATCTGTCTTCATGGACTCGGAGACTCCAACATGTCTATCCTGTACAAACATTTGGTTGCCGGCACCAATCACCAGGTGACCATCGCCCAGCCATGTCGAATCGCCAATCGGGTGTGGAGTAAGTTCTCGTATGCTGATCTCACGGATTTGTGCCCAAGCCGGGCCTTTGTTGAGGTAATCGAATCGCATCTGAGAAAGGAGGACGACTCGATAAGGGAAACCCACGGCTAGAATAGACTGAGCGTCAGGCGTTGATGTCCAATCCAGATCCTGGATCACCTGGTGCTCATGAAAGTTGTTTTCGTATTCGAGACGAGCACCGCCAATATCCCAAATTGTGAGCTGAGATCGTGACTTATTCACCAGAGCAGCCTTCTTCAATGTACTTCCACTGACAAGTGCTGGCTCAGAAACCCCCGTCTCTGTGGTACAGGTAGACAACCATCCAACACTACGCTTTTCAGGGTCAACTCGTGCGGTCCAGAAGTCAACACGACCCGTATGGGTGTATGAAATAGCAACGTCGCGAGCGAAAATATCAAGGAAACCCGAGACGATGGGTTGCGAGCCGGCAGGGTCAACTGGGAGAACATAGGCCAGCTGCTCCACGTCTCTCAGCTCGAAACGACATAATTCTTTAATGCTGGCCCCAACCGTTGTCCTTGGGTCGTCGAAGTAACGAGGCAGTTGAACCTCCCAAACAAGGCCATGCCCTTCTGATGTGATTGTTGCAATATGGGCAACAGTATAGTTCTTGACATCTGATCGCGGTAGGATAATGAGACAAAGAGGTTTTCCCGATACTTCATGTTCACATTGAGCAAGGGCAGTAGCTCGACTGGTCCTACAATCCCAAAGTGAGATGGTCTCATGGCGAAGGAAAACCACAAAACGCCCCTTTCTCAACACACATATCCGATGAATGTGGCCCTTTTCCGGGATGACGCTCGCTCGTGTCAAGTTCAGGCCCGAGTTGTCTCGTGGACTTAAGAGGTGTTTCCATACTATACTCTCACCCTCCCGTGTTCTTGAGACTACAGCTCGCCCGCTGAAGTTACGCACCATCTTGGTGATGGAACTCGAGTGTCCAGACCAGATCGTTTGCAGGAAAAGTCGTCGGTCGTTGGTCGTAGGATCGAACAAGTCCGCAACGCTTCCAGTAAAGACGCCTATCCTCCCGTCAAAGGCATGCAACATGAAGTGAACCTTACCACTCTTTTTGTCGCAATATGTCTGTATTTCGGTATAAGGCGTATCATGAACTGGTAGAAAGTTCCCAAGGAGCTCAAAATGTACATCTTTGACTTGAGCTACTTTAAACAGCGTTGGTGCGTTGGCGGTACTGCTGCTGACATTTTCGAGCGCCCAGGCCGACATGATCCCCTTTCCATCGAGAGCTATGCAAATCTCCGGGTTCTTGGTTGCAATTGCGACCAGGTGATCAAGGGCGACGGGGTCGTCGGTATGCGAGTCGTCGGACATTCGTGCCTGCACTGCTTGTTCGACAGAGGCCGTGAAGTCTCGTCCGTCGAGGATTAGGGCGAAGCGCATATCTAGAGGTTCCGGATTCTCCTGTGACGGCTCACAAAGGTCGACCTGGCCCCAGAGCTGCCAATGCTTTCCGTCTGGTGTATCGGTTGGCGTCCATATTCGAACGCATTTGTCGAGGCAGATAGTATATAGAACATTGTCAGAGGCCTGCTCTATATGGAATGGCCTACGCCACCTCACGGATGCTATGATGTTCGGGTGTCGGAGGTATGTAAGATCGAAACGGACTTCGTCGGCGCCGAAGTTAAGTCTGCGCCAGACCTTGACCAAGTGGTCATGATGGCTAGTCGAAGCTATGTATCTCGAGTCGTATGATAGTATGGCATATTTCACGGGATTTGGCAGCTCTTTCTGCCAGAGACACTTCGGTTCGGTTTTGGTATCGAAGAGGGAGAGATGGCTCGTAGCTACTAGAAGCTCCTCGGAGCTGCCCCAGGATAATGTACACGGCGAGTCGTCGGGGTTCGGATGGGGGATGTCGAAGGTCGATTCCTGGGCCCACTAACAAAGCTGTGAGTTCGTCTGTTCTGGTAATAGATCTTGTAATTGGGAATTGGAACCTTCAAAGTATCTTCGCGCGACCCAAATGGCCTATACACACGAACTTCAGTCAATGTGCACGTAGCGATCTTGCCTGTAGCTTCGTCGAATGCGATGGCCTCTAGCTCTTGTTCGCCCTCATCGTAAACTGTTTGTAAGATGCCTTGAGATCCCTCTAGGATCGCAAAGGCGCCGCCTGTGATGTATACCTATGCATCATCCCCTCATCAGCTGAGTCCAGAGCTCAGGAGTACAAGCAGGTACTTACATTGATGTGTCGGGAGTCCCAATAGCCCGAGGCTAGCCCTTGGAGCCTCGAGCGTGGGTTGCCCGGCAAGACGGCCTTCATGCTATTAAGGAGCACGATTTGCGCGCATCTCTAGAGGAATATGATGGCGCTATGCTTGAGCGCAAAGGGGAAGATGTCGAAGGCTTGACAGCTTTGGGCGCAGCTTGGGATCGTCAGAGTCAATGCAATAAACGGGTGCACAACCCCAGGCCTAGGCCCGGCGTGATTAGAGGTGACGTGACCCCCCAAACCATGGACCCCACACCCCGGCTCATGCACAAGAACCCATGACGATAAATGGCACCCTCAAAAGTCTTTGGAATGCAACAAATCGAGACATATTTCCACTACTGTAGAAGAAATCGTGATAATTATACAGTTAAACGGTTGAAACTTGAAACTTTAGTAAAACATTATCCTGAATCCAGGTGCAGGATAAATACATACTGCAAGGGGCGTCAAATCTTTCCACGCCTCTCATAGACTTGAACTTATCACTTCGGACCATCGCTTCTGCTCAGAGCATGAGTATTTAACAGACTTTCATAGAACCAACAGTCCCAATTAGGGAATATTTCGAGTTTTTACTTATCCAACGCCATCGACTTAGTGTCGCTATGCATTCACGTATAATACTAACAGAAAGGGGTATCCTTTTATCAAACCAATCATCCAACCATCAAAGAATCCAGATCATATAGTCAATCCTACTCTTCCAACCCGCCGTGGGAGCCTTCTTCACACACGTTCCTCCTGTTTTATATACGAACAACCACCCATATAGACAAAATCATCGACCCATAGTCATGCGACCGTGCTGTTGTTCACTTCTTGGTGCTTCCGGTGGTCGAGTTTGTGGTGTAGCCGAGAATGTTCTCGGTGATTGGATACGCACAGATCTTGTTGCTGGCGTGAATTTAGTATTCTGTCGCGGAGGCCCGAATCGTGAGGCAGATGCCCTCGCGCCAACGGATTTGCTTGCCAAAGCCTGGGGGTTTGGCTCTGGTGAGAGCGGTTGAGGTCCAACTGTTCGCGCATTGGACGGCCTGAACCCAAAAGATCTCGTTCCAGCAAGTGGTCGTTGTAAGGGAGGGCCTGCAGACTCAGACATTCCAACCAGTCTCGGGATCTCTAGTGTTGGGCGCGAGGCTTCAAATTTTTGTAATCGAGAACGATGTTGCGTGGTTCTGCTCGGACCGTACTGTTCGAATTCGTTGTCCTGTCCCTGAACACCATGTCCTAGATGCGACGGTACTGGTGCCATCGGAGTTGTCGATGGTAAATTTGAGAACTGTCCCGGTCCTCGTGAAGCAGGTCTCAACGATGGCGAGGGTGCTAACTCTCCATCATCTTCGTCGCCAGCGAGCGAAAATGCACCATCGTGCTCATCCGCCTCTCTGAGTGGCGCCATTGATCCAGGTGGTAGCATCGTCGACATGGAGAATGGCTGTCCAGTCCAGCGAGTCGGTGTCTCAAGTGGCGTACTAGAGTAATCGTAACCTCGATCGTTGCGATGGCCCATGGACCGCCTCGCAGAAATCGCTCTCCAGCCTCCGCGTGGCCACGCAGCCGGAACTGAGTTTGGTGCTGGACCGATCCTAGGGGCTGCGGTACGCATTCTGTCGTCCCGTTGCCTCCAGTGTTGCAATGCGCGGTTACGCCTCTCACGCTCATGCTTCTTTCGGACTTCAAGTGCTGTATGAGCCTGTCCGCTCTGTTGCAGCGACGCAATTGACCATGACTTGACGCACTGATGCTGTTTTTCAGCTGCCCAAAGCTGCCAGGCTTCCGCATCTTGTTGCTCAAGATCAGTGGTGTACTCCTTCCATGCTTCAAGCCATCCTTGGGCATGTTGCAATTTTGCTCCTTGCAAGCGCCTCTCGTCCTCACTTGCTTGACCCATCCAGATGTTAGCAACGATGATACGCTGATGGGATTCTTGATGAGCTCGGAGTTCATGTGCTATGTCACTTTGCAAGCGAACCTCTGCAGCCAGTGCTCTCCATCGGTCGAGAGCAGTAAAGAAGTTACGTTTCTTCCTGGCAGCAGAGACCTGAGTATACCTGGCCCTCAGATACCTCTTGACATATTGCTTATCTTCGTCCTTACGATTTTTAATCGCTCGATCAAAGACTCTCATCATCGTGGTAGCTCCAAGATAGAGACGAGCTCGGTCTTCTAAACGTGTCAAATGCGATGAATCTCGTTGAAGTCGGTGGAAGTTCCTTAGAACCTTGGCCTTGGCTTGTTCTTCGTAGAAGCCTTCTGCTCTTCGTCCCATATCTCCGTCCTGTTCTGCGCTTTGAAACCATTGGTCAAACACTCGTGCCACTTGGAGATACTCGCGTCTCCATTGGAAAGCCTGGGCTCTCGCTCTCAGGTTCCATTCATCGAAAGCAAAGTTTGCTTTCTCGATCATGAGTTGTTGGCGATATCTAGTCGCCCTTCGGCTAATCTCAGTCTGATCCCACCATTCTCGCAAATGGGTGAATGAGTGCTGAATATCCCCAATCCGCCTCACGGTGTCGGATAACCGAGTTTCTCTCTCAGTGTGGTCTTGCCATTTGTGGATAGCATCCACTTGAAGTTTTAGACTTGCTTGAGTCCGTATAGCTTGGCTCAGAGCCTCGTCATTAGCAGCCTGTGACATCCATCTTGAAACCACCCCTTTCCTGCTACGTAAGGCTGTCATCCGACGGCCAACGTGTTCGAGTCGTTGACAAGACCAGTGGTCGAGAATCCTTTGGACTCTCTTTAGTTCATAGGCCTGAGCAGCTGCCCTTGCAGTCGCCTGGAGACTCTTCTCCTGCGCGACAATTCGCTGCCACTTCTTCACACCAACAGCCGCCCTCATATGATCAGTAGTAGGTTCGCGAACCGCAGGGGCTTGACTCCAGGATCGAAAGTATCGAAACCGGATCATATGTCGCCTTGCGACAGCATCTCGTTCAAGCCGGCGTGCAGTGCGGTCGGCCCAGTGATTGAAGACCTTGCTCGCTAGGTAGATTTCACGAGCTCTACTGGCCCGTTTGAGAAGTCGGCTGTGTTCTCTTTCTCGGTCAGTCTGCTGGTCGGGCGTTGAAGGACCCCCTTCAGGCGGCTGCTGCTGGGGCGCTGTATCGTTCAGCTGCTCTGAAGGGGCGGAATGGTGGACAATTGTGCCCTCGTTGTTGGTGACAGTATTAGATCGAGCTACTGTTGGCGGAGAGTGTACCTCTGGCACAGGCTGAGTAGGGGTATGACGAGATGGTTCCTCTTGAAACTCCTCATGTTGCTTTGTGGGCTCTTCAAGCTGGACTTGAGGTACTTCATCCTCATGGTGCCAATCCCCGTCAACTTGCCCGTTTTGTGGTGTATTCCCTTGTATAATAGCAGTTGTTGATCTGATGGCATTGTTAAGAACCGAAAGTGGTCGGTGTATGAACGATTGGGCGGAAATTGGTCTCGCTTGTACATCCGTCGGCTCTCTTGCAGATGTTTGGGTATAGGCCTCAACACCGTTGACCTGTGCAGAAGTTAAGGCTTGATGTGAAGTCACAGCCGGCCTATCTTGAAAAGGATGATCAAAGTTCCTGACATCAGTAGATGCTTCCTCGGGAATGCTTGGAAAAGACGGTATTCGCTGTGCGGGTTCTCGGGGGCTCGCAACCAGAGAGCGCCAACGATTCATAGCTGAGGATACAACTGCCTTTCGCATCTCCTCATAGGCGCCGTCCTCTTCATCGGTATCAGAATATTCCATTTCATCTTGCTGGCGAGGTTGTGGCTCCGGTGGAGTGGATGATGGTGAAGATGCCGGCTGAGGGACGTTCACTTCTTCAGTTGTGAGATGACCATTTTGCTGGCCATTTTGTCGGCCATCCTGTTGGCCAATTTTCTGTCGCAAAATCGGATGGCTTTGGCGACTAGCCGATGAGACTGCAGGGGACGTAGAAGCTGAGGTTCGCACTGACGCGGTAGTATTATCACCGAATTCCAATACGATTCCCATTCGGCTAAGGATTGTCTGGAACTTGTCGAGTAAGCTGTTGTCGCCTCTCTCACCGCCCACGCGAAACACAAAAGTCGACAGGTGATGATCTGAGTCGGGATCAATTCCATAGGTAGGGAGCACGGCATCGTAAGCTTTGAAGAGCGCAGCAGCGGGAAGAGGTTTCGGTTCAGGTGCTGAGTCGAGGAACTCCTGGGCAGCGACGACTACCGCGTGCAACGCAGCGATGTCTGGTTCGGTCAATATGAGGTCGGAGCTTCGTCGCGAGAATGATACGGACCTTCGTTGGAGTAGTAAGGGTCCTGGCTTGAGGGTGCCCGACTCGCAATGCTTGAGCGGCCATCGTCGGATGGTGATTCCGCTCTTTGCGCAGCCGGCGACATCGATGCTGCTGGTGAAGTCGCATTTGAGCCCTGGTACAACCGGTCGGAGGACATGGGCAGAGAATTATTGGCGAGCTGCCCACCTCCGTCATTGACCCATAGTCAGGGAGTCGGTGTGCAATGAAGCGCGCGCAGTTTTGTTTTGCTGGGAGATCGCGACAAGCAGCCACGAGTCGGCGAAAGTGAAATTAAGTTGATTAGGTAAATCTGTGTCTGAAGAATAACAATGTCGAGAAAGCACAAGATGAAACAGAACAAAGGCGATGCTGGCGGCGCTGTCAAATGTACAGTACAATCGTATCCGAAGAGGGGGGTGGTATCCAAACAAAGCGCAATGTGAGATCCAACAGAAAACACCACGCGAATTTGCGCGGTCGCGATAGTCCCCCAGTCCAAACTTACAACGAAGCTTGGACGTGTAAAGTGGGTGGCTGGTGCTCAGCGCAAGCCTCATGAGGCTGGTGGGGACGTACCGTGCTATTCGCTGATCGTTTGGCACTGTATGAGCAATTGAACATCACCATTTTCTAAAGTCGCTTCAACGAGAACCGACTCCCAGATTAGCCAGCAAGACAGTTCTCATACATTCCTCAACCTCCTTCTAAATTAACATGAACCAGCAAAGAACGCGCCCAATTCAAAAGTTTGCCAAGGCAGTCTCTCAATGTTCTGTTGAGGTACGTGATCTTCGCATATGTTTTTATTAACTCGCCACTGACTGAACGGCAGGCTACGGCCTATGGCAAATGTATTGTCGCCGATTATAACGCTGTGCACAAGGACAAGTGTGCTAAAGAGTTTATGAAGCTCAAAGACTGCTACTTGGTATGATGCCTCAGTTTTCCTTATGTCGAATGCTTAGAAATATTCCTAACCTCTTCCCTACAGGCAGCATCAAAGAAAACATAGTACACCCACATAGAAACAAACATCGAGCTGGCATAATCTGTCTCTTTTTTTATTTTGTCTTCTCTACGTGATCTTTTAAAACTCAAACTTCTACAACTTTAGTAGTCTCAACATGAATGTTGCCTGTTGGACCTCTTGTTCCTCCTCTGCAATAAGACCATCAGCTTGAGGCTCAGCTCCGGCCTCCTCAAGGGGTCGGCGCAGGGCCTTCTCAAATGCAGGGTTCTGTGACTTGAAGGCACCCGACAGGCCTACATCTTCAGGGTCGGCAATAACTCGGTACTCCATCTTGATGTCATCTGTTGGCATAAGTCCAGCTTTCTTTCGAAGTCGCTGCACACGGTTGATGATCTCACGACCAAGACCCTCCGCTGCCAGCTCAGGATGAATCTCTGTGTCCAAAATGGTGAGCACTTCGCTATCAGTGTTGGTCTCGAAGTTCTTTGATGACCCATCCTCCTTAACGCCTCGGCGCACGACGAGATCACCCTCTTCCAGGCGAATGCCGTCGACATCAATGTGCTTGTCGCGGACATATCCCTGCACCTGCTCACTAGTAAGAAGAGGCAGACCCTTCTTGACACGGGCCATGTCCTTCTTGAGCTTCTTGCCGAGAACAGGCCAGTCAGCAGTAACGCTGTACTGGACGTTGTACTTGGCCTCATCACTAGAAAGCACCAGATCTCGCACATTCAACTCTTCACTGATATACTTCTCCAGCGACTTGATATCTTCGAGGTATTGGAGATCAGAGTGGATAACGACCAAGGTCTTAAGGGGCTGCTTGAGACCGATGGTGCGACGCTCACGCGACACACGAGCGAGGTCAATGACACGCTGCATGCGACCAACACGTCGCTCCACTTCCTCATCGAAGAGCTCTTGTCGGACATCGGGGAAGGGCAAGAAGTGTACACTTCGGGCGTCCTCACCCTGAAGCTCCTTGGGAATGTGAGGTAGGAGCTTGAGGTAGATGTTGTCGGTAAGGAAAGGCGTAAAAGGTGCCAATCCACGGCACAAAGTGAACAGGACCTCGAAGAGAGCGTTCAGGGCGTGCAGGGTGTCATCGAGACCATTCTCACCCTTGAGTCGCTTTCGGTTGAATCGAATGTACCAGTTTGTTGTGTTGTCAATAAGACCCAGGAGTCGCGGCACGACAGTGTACAGTCGGTAGCCTATCAAAAGTTAGTTTGTAAAACTCAAATTGTGTGAATGGCCGTTCTTACCCTTCATTTCCTGGTTAACAAACTGTAGCAGACTCTGGCAACTTGCCAGAATCCATCGATCCATGACGTTGGTGTTGCTAGACTCCATCTTGGGATCCCACATGTAATCCACATTCTCGACCTTCTTCAACAGAGCAACCTGACCCTCGAAGAACTTGTAACTGTTCCACAACGGCAAGAGGACCTTCTGGACAACCTCCTTGACGCCAGACTCCTTAAATCGCAGAGGCTCAGCTCGCACAACGGGGGAGTTGATGAGATACAGGCGGAGAGCATCAGAACCGTACTTGGACATGACGATAGAAGGATCGGGATAGTTCTTGAGTCGCTTCGACATCTTCTTCCCATCCTCTGCAAGGACGATACCGTTGACAACGCAGTTCTGGAACGGTGATTTGCCAAACAGGTGAGTACCCAACACTAGAAGGGTGTAGAACCATCCACGGGTCTGATCCAGACCCTCAGCGATGAAGTCTCCGGGGAAGGACTTCTCAAACTTTTCAACGTTCTCGAAGGGGTAGTGCTGGCTGGCATAAGGCATGCTTCCAGATTCGAACCAGCAGTCGAAAACCTCCTCGATACGCTTGAGCTGGCCCTTGCCTTGCTTGCTAGGAATGGTGATGTGATCAACACTATCGCGGTGAAGATCAGAGAGATCGCCCTCGTAACCACTCAGCTCACGGAGTTCCTGAACACTTCCCACGCACACTCTCTCCTCCAAGTCCTCGCTGACCCATAGAGGGATGGGGGTACCCCAGTAACGGTTTCGGCTAACGTTCCAGTCGCGAGCGTTGGCAATCCAGCTGGCAAAACGCTTCTCTTTGACAAAAGAGGGAACCCAGTGAGAAGTCTCAATGTTCTTAAGCATGTCTGGGACGATGTTGGGGATGCGGATAAACCAGGAAGGAACAGCCCTGTAAATGAGGGGGGTATCCGAACGAGGACACATGGGGTACGAATGCCTAAGTTGGGACTCGTTGACGATACGGCCGGCGTTCTTTAGGTGCTTAATAATGTGCTTATCGGCTTCCTTGACATGCATACCCTTAAAATCGCTGACACGGTCAGTGAAGTGGCCAGTGTCGTTAACGGGATCGGGAGGTGGTCGATTCTCGGTGATGATGCCCGCGGCGACAGCGACATTGTAATCGTCCTCACCAAAGGCGGGAGCCTGGTGAACAATACCCACACCACTGTCGTCAGTAACGTAGGTAGCATTCAAGACCTTGAAAGCAACCTCCTTGAATTCCTCGTAAAAGTAGTCGAAAGGAGGCGTGTACTTCCATCCCAACATGTCTTTTCCAAGGATCTTGCCAACAATCTTGAATTTGGCCTTCTTGGGATCCTTGTACAGAGTTCCAAGGAGCTTTTCGAGGAGAATGAAGGTCTTTCCGGTCTTCTCGTCCAAAATCTTGACGTACTCAAAGTCGGGGTGAGCTGCCAAACCAAGATGCGAGGGCAGTGTCCAGGGGGTGGTGGTCCAGGCAAGCAAGTTGACTTCAGGGTCATCAACAAGAGGGAATGACACAACAACCGCAGGATCGGTAACGTCCTGGTAGTTCTGGTTGGCCTCAAAGTTGCTCAGAGCGGTGGTAAGAACGGTAGAGTAGGGCATAACTCGGTGGCCCTGGTAGACTTGGTCCTTGTCGAACAGCTGCTTGAACACCCACCACTCGGATTCCATGAACTTAGGGTCCATAGTCTTTACGACGTACGATTAGCAACTTGACGCAATGGAAATACTTGGGGACCTTTCTACCTTATAATCGTTGTCAAAGTCGATCCAGCGACCCAAGCGCTCAATGGTGTGTCGCCATTCACCGGCGTAGCGCATGACGATAGAACGACACTCCGCGTTGTACTTGGCAATACCAAGCTCCATAACGGCAGCCTTTCCAGAGATTCCCAGCTTCTTATCGATCTCGTGCTCAATAGGAAGGCCGTGGGTATCCCAGCCAAAGCGACGCTCGACGTGGTAACCCTTCATGGACCAGTATCGGGGAATGACATCCTTGATGGTGGAAGCAAGGAGATGGCCGTAGTGAGGCAGACCAGTCGCGAAGGGAGGTCCATCGTAGAAAGTGTAGCGCGGGCGGCCTTCAGACAGTTCTACCTATGGTGATGATCCGAGTCAGAACAGAGCAGCGCATATTGGCCTCGAGGACCATGAAAGTGAAGGGAAGTAGACGAACCTGTCGAAGGAAGGCATCAATCTCGCGCCATCTTTGGATGATGGCCTCCTCTTCCTTGGGGAAGTCGATAGACATGATGACTGACGGTTTGCCTACAAGGGAGGGGTCAGCCAAGAGTTTTTGAATAGGACAAGATGGAGAAGCGCAAGAAGAGGAATGCGCAGTCCATGATATTAAAGTTGTTCTAGAATGACTCACCGTATAATACGTCTCTCCTGGCAGTCGGGTCAGCACGTGGAAGACCTTGAGAGCGAATTCCACCAGCGACAAGTCGTTGATGGAGGGGCAGATTTGAGAAAAAGGCACCTCGCGATGGTGGGTGAGTCAAGAGGACGGGACCGGAGGTGGGGTGAAATTGTGCCCCGCGTCTAAAGTCTAACATCGAGGGGCCCTGGGAATGCCCTGCAGAATACTAAGGCACCATACATTGGTACCCAAGTAATAATAGATGGCTTAAAAAGTACATCGTCTTAAGCCGCGGCCGTTACAATTTTTAGGTTGCTTTCATGGCTTTTCCCTGAAATAGTACGCCGGGAACGCAAACATCTACACAACTAATAACTTGGTTTATTCGAGACCCTTGGCACAAGAATCGGCCTCAGCAAACCTGGTTCTAGTATCATACCATACCCTTCCATACCTTCAGCATTCGCAGCTTCTGGATAGCTTTACAAAGCATTAATAATTGACTTATATACGACACTGTTTCAACCACCAAAATCCGTAATTCCATCCTCGGCCAAGACTTGCTGTATCGAGTTTAGCGATTGTGTCACATCTTAAAGCTCCAGATGCTCCAACACTAAAACGACCAGGGCTAGCCTGTAGTGGCGCGTGCGTGAGTTGGTTGCTGCCCGCCGGAACCAAACAACAAAGCATACCTACCTGTAGCAAATGGGACGGACTGCTCGATGAAATGCTTGTTTATTGCTATCAACCCACTCTGGCATGACTTAGCCTTGACCTCTCGTCGTTTTTCGATCCTGTCCTTTTCGCTTCGACTTTTCCTCACCACGGAGGTGTTAACCCCTGTATCCTTTCTTTAAGGAGCAGTCCCTGCTCACCGTTAGGTTCTTCGAAACCCCAACACTATCGATAACAAGCCTGACGTCGGACTATCGTCAGTTACATACCACCAATTAACATTGCACGAGCATCACTTCGACCGTTGACGGGTACTCGTTTCGCTGAAAGTCTCTTGCGTTCTTCCTAAAAGCTGCGCAATCCCGTCGCATAACCTCGAGCCATGTCGTTCCTGTTTGGCAGGGCCCGGACACGCACAGTCGCCGATCTACCCAAACAAGCCCGCGAACATGTTATGAAGCTTGAGGGGCCGCAGGGCCCGTCCAAGGTAGTAACTATATCACCTTGGTTCAAGGTCAATAATTAACTTTTGTAGGCCGAGGAACTTGCGCGAGTCTTGAGCCAGATGAAGGTTATCCTCCAGGGCACTCATGGTAGGCTACTTCACCCCTCCTCCGAACCCCTGATCAAATGGCTAAGACATATTCAAAGAAGCCGACAGCTCCCCAGAGCAAATCTTGCAGCTCGTTACCGGTCTAATTGACGAAGATCTTCTCCACCTTCTCGCCGTCAACCTCTTCCGCCTTCCGTTCGAGTCACGTAAAGATACCCAGGTCATCTTCTCCTACGTCTTCCGCTTCCGCCCCGCCACCGCCGCCCCCAAGAGTGACCCGCTTGCTCTATCATACGTCGTGTGCAACCGACCTCAAGTCCTGGTTGAACTATGTCGCGGATATGACCATAAGGAGAGCGCTACCCCAGCGGGTTCTGTTCTACGAGAGTTGCTGAAGAATGAGGCAGCGGCCGCTATCATCCTGTACGATGACGGAGATGAGCCTGGTTCCAGTTCCAAGGGTCTCAATGCTATTGACCGTGACCGACCCCAGAGTGGAAGAGGCGTGTTTTGGAGATTCTTCGACTGGGTTGATAAGAGCTCCTTCGAGGTGGCAGCTGATGCTTTCACCACATTCCGAGTAAGCTTATGTTATCGCATCATGACTGCGCATGTACTGACTCTGCGCAGGAACTCCTGACACGCCACAAGGATCTCGTACCGAGATACCTATCCGCAAATTTCGACCTTTTCTTCGACAAGTACAACAACATCCTGGTCCAGTCCAACAGCTATGTGACCAAACGCCAATCCATAAAGCTCCTCGGTGAGATTTTGCTTGATCGCTCCAACTACAGCGTTATGACTGCTTATGTTGATCGTGGCGAGCACCTCAAGATTTGCATGAACCTCCTGCGCGATGATAGGAAAATGGTTCAGTACGAGGGGTTTCACGTATTCAAGGTCTTTGTTGCCAACCCTCACAAGTCAATCGCCGTTCAGAAGATTCTACTTATGAACCGCGATAAGCTTCTCACCTTCTTGTCCCACTTCCTTGAGGACCGGACGGATGACGAACAGTTCATTGACGAGAGGGAATTTCTGATTAAGCAGATTCGCAACATGCCACCAGTTCCTGTGGCTCCTCAACGGTAACTCTCTGCATACTACCGTATTTAATCACCCCGGTTACATATCTTCTCATTGTACCATTTTGCACTTTTGCGGCGTTCTCGACTGCTTTTCTCCCATAGGCGACGGCGACATATGAGGTCAAAGAGCGCGGCCCTCTATTCTATCATGATGGCATTGCATGATCTGCTCTTTTATCTTATTTCTTATCCCTACAATATCTTAAACGCACCTGGTAGTGGCATTGATTGCGCCAGGACACGCATGCCGTTCCGCCTATCTTGGCTCATGAATTATTATACAAAAAAAGACGCTCCCAACGCCACTGGATTCCTCTGTGTAGTCAATTAAGCATGACACAAACTCTTTAACTCCTAATGTCCCGTCGATCTTCGCCGTTCCAACATATCAGCGATACCCGACTCTAGGCTCAACGTTGCTTTGAAAGCAAGACGTTGACGCTCTCGCGAGCATTCTGGGTAGCCCAGACGCTGTCTTTCCCACCTCGGCGCCACTCGTCACCTGATGCATGTTCTCCGCCTCCTCTCGGTGCCTCTCCCATGATCACCTCGAGGTCTCTCTTTTGCGAGCTCAGCCAGTTCTTGACGAAGTTGGCTGGATCCTGGCTAAGGGCCTGGAAGAAGGAATGCTTGGCCTTTGAGACGGCAATGGCCTGGACAACCCGAGCGAGCTGGTCGTCCAGCCCTGTCACCTCCTTGAGCATTGTGATGTACTGCGGATTGTTAAGTAGAGGCAGCAGTGAATCGCGTAGAGGGTCGTCTGTTGGAACCTGGATGTCATAGATGGTGGGTTGGGGATCTTTGTGGAAGTCCTGGTCGACTCGGATGGTGTAAGGCAGGCGGGTGGGCTCGAGAGGCCGAAGGTGCTGTGTAACATAGTCATTGAGCAGTGGGATGTGTCCGATGTCGCCCTGTCTGATAACCTGCATTTAAGTGTTAAAAAAATAGGTCAGGAATAGAGAATAGAATGAAAACCAACCTTCTTAAGAGGCTCATTGCATCGGAAATTTCGCTTCTCTTCGTCTTCTTGCAGTCCAAGCAGCTTGATATACTCCCAGAGACCCATAACCGCCTCCTGCTGAGTAGCGTCCTTCATATCCACAACATCGGCAAGCTCAGGGCTAAGCTGGTAGCGCTCGGGGGTCTCTTGACGGAATAGGTTGATTGTGATGTTCTGGTTTTCGTCTCCATTTCTCTTAAAAGTGAGTTCGTCGAAATCAGCTGCAGCGGGAAGATTGGCAGCGGGTTGGTTTCGGGCCGGGGCATCAGGCTTCTTCCATTCCACTGTTTGTTCGGCGCCGTTTCGGAATCGGGATCGGTCGAAGTCGACGGTCAAAGACTTGAAGAAGTGCGAGAATCGGGGCTTCTCTTGCGATTTGGACTTTTGAGCCGACTCGTCCGACTCCTTTGTTTCCTCTGCAGCTGCTGCATCCTGGTTCTTGGGCTGTTCGTTCTCCTCGCTTTCGTCATCCAGAAGACGACCTTCAATCTTGACCCGGAAAGATGCCTCCATACTAGGCGTAAAGTCGAATGAATCAGAGTTCAGTCCGTTGCTCTGCCAGATCTGATCCTCGACCGTGTTACTGATCCAGACTCGGAGGGTCTTGTATCGCTAGAACCTAACTCAGCCCATGATTCTTGACAATTGCATTACGTATCGAACAAACCTTGGAGCTACGGCTAGTGTAGTCGACAATGTCCAGACGTTTTCGGGTGATTGTAGCATCCAGCCGTCGTTCAACATCTCGCAGGTCTTTGTATCGTTGAACTCCATCAGCGTCGACAATGTTGTCCTCCACTCCTTCAGGGATGTTTTTATCGGTAGGCTTTCGACTGCGTCGCTTAGCCAACTCGCTGGCGTGAGCCTGAGCCTGTTGTTGTTGAGCGATCTGTGCTTGGGTGAGAGGCACCGAGGGGTGAGGTCCTGAAGACATCATGGGGCCTGGCCAAATGTCCATGTTAGCAGATGAATAGGATGGGGTAGTAAATAATGGTTAAATCGTACCAATTCCCCCTCGTCGCTGGTTCGCCGCATGAGGCGACCTTTGCGGAACCTGTTGCGCATAAGCGCGATATTGAGGCTGCATTTTACCGAGAGTTTCAAAGTATTATGTTGGGGTTCGGTAGGCGTCGGCTGGTGGAATTTCAGGTTGATCGTGTCGCGTCGCATCGCATTGCGTCGCGAGAAAACGGTAGCTCCAGTGCTTGTCTGGTCACGTGACTGTACTAACAACCTTCAACACGAACGAACAACCGCTTTTGCTATTAATTACGGTATCAAGTATTACATTATATGGCAGTATTTCCAAAGTAGTAATAAACAACACCAAAGTCCATACATCAGGTTTTAAAATGAACCCAATATTAGACACGCTTATATGAAACCCCTGGCTTGCGAGTTGTTTCTGCAGGTGTTAATCCTAACCTTCATAATATCGAGTGCTTGACTCTCATCTTTTGAACTATAGTTCCATATCTATAGCCATTACATTGGTGATTAACCCGCCTTCGCACAAAGGCCCATACACACAAGGCGCCATCGTTGTCGAGAACGGCTGGCGTTGATCCAGTGTCTTGGCTCTGAAATCGCCCTTGTTCCTCAAACAGCTCCCCCCCTACTACCTCGTGTATCCTTCAAGATTCTGTATCTTCGGGTTTTTCTCCACATTCAGTACTCATGCGGAGTCTGCGCATATCCCCCCTTTCTCCGAAACATTATGCGAGGACAAACAGAACACCAATAAACGAGTTGTCCGACACTCGCATCTTCCCATGTGGTAAAACGAATTGAGCTTCCTTTCAAGTCTAGAAGCTTCAGTTGCTTGTGGTTCGTCGAACAGCAGCCATCTCGCGGCTGCGCCCTTCCCATCCATCAACGCTCAAAACAAATGCACCCAAAACAATGCATTGACCAGTCCGCTCAGATGAATAAAACTCCACAATAAGACGCCGCGCTCTCAATGCCATGAACGTGTTGAATGTGATCGGTGAGAGGCAAAATGTCCAAGAGTATCGACTCCAACAATCTACAACTCATAACACGCCGAGTCTTTCCATACACTACTGCCGTTCAAGTGCCCTCTCAGAATGCAGAGCCCAGCCCATTTCGGGATTGTCTCTTGCTAAAACGGTTGCGCTTCGGCTGTGGATCTTCGGCGTTCCCTTGGTTTTTACTCAGATGGTTCCGTCCTTGTCGGTCACTTACGCCAAAGCCCTCGGAATAGTTGCCCGGGCCTCCTATCGTACTTGAAGGGCTTGATACTTGGGACGACATGTCGGCAAACCCGCTATCACCGCCGTAAGTGGCCATACTTTGGGAAAGAGCCATATCTCTAGCTCGTTCCAGACACTCAATCCAGTCAGCGGCAGCAGAGCCGCCTTCCGAGGAATTAGACGAAGACTTGGCTTCTTCGAATGTGTAGTGGTGACCGCCCTGTTTACGCTCGTCAGCATCCTGAACAAATGACAAAAAACGGGTTGATCTTGCTTACCGTATTAACACACCACACTGTCTGGCCCTTCGCATCCACTTGGGTTTTCCAAGAGCAATCTGAACCGAGTAGAGACAGTTCTTGCTTTGCTCTCTTCTCCTCTCCACCAGCCGGGGCAAGCACAATTCGACCGCTTGATGTGATCATGACCAAACGCTGGCGTTTCTTTGTTGTGCTGCCAATGAAGAAACGAGACAGCTTCTTGTGTCCTTCTCCTGGTTCTTTTCCGTGTGGGCTCGAAGGAAGAGGCGTAGAGACAACCATTAGATCGCCTAGCTTCAGAATGCGCTCGTTGTTCTTAGTCAATACGGGCGACCATTCGATGTCGAGCTGTGTCGGGGGAGGTAATTCCGTTATTATTCTGGATGGTCGACTACTCCCGTTGGAAGGGGTCGCCTGGGGCGGAGGAGGTGCCCTCGTATTAGCAATCGGGTTGGGCGTGCCGGAATACCCGTTAAGCTGGATGACCTGGGGTTCTTGAGGAGGGGCTACATAAGGGCGCAAACGGGGCGCTTTGGACCTCCAGAGTCCTTTTCCAAAGGGATGCCCGTCAAAAAATTCGTGATTTTTTATGTGTTCAATAGTGAGTCGTCTAGCTGGGTCGAGAACCAAACAACGCTCCACGAGATCTCGGGCAGCTGGTGGAAAGCCAGCAGGGAAATCGTATTCGAGGTTTACAATCTTCTGAAAGGTGAGGTATTCGCTGCCTCCTTTGAAAGGAGGTCGGCCAGCCAGGAGCTGGTAGATAATGCAGCCGAATGCCCATAAGTCACTAGCCTTACAGGCATTCTTGTGCGTAAGAAGCTCAGGACTCACGTACTCGGCAGTACCAACGAATGATGCTGCACGACCATCGTCGTCTTTTCCTGGGTCCGGTGCGCCACTAGCAGACGCGGCTGACGCATCTTGACGAGGGTCTGTGAGTAGTTTGGCGGTTCCAAAATCTGTGATCTTGACGTGCATCTGATCATCGAGCAAAACGTTTTCAGGTTTCAAGTCTCGATGGATAACGCCTCGAGAATGCATATAGTCAATGGCATCGAGGATTTGTGCACCATAAAACCTGGTGCATTCAATATCGAAGGTGCCTGTCTTTTTCAGAACGCCCAGAAGCTCTCCGCCATTGCATAGATCGAGGACGTAGTAAAGGGATGTCTCATCTTGAAATGTGTAGTATAATCGAACAATTCCAGGGTGCTCGGTAAGTCGGTTCAAGGTGTTCTTTTCGATGTTGACATATTTGATCTTCTTCTCCTTGATGATGTGTCTTTTTTCAAGTACCTTCACAGCATATTCTTTAAGCGTTTGGCGATCTGTTGCCATGTAGACTGTACTGTACGAGCCCTCTCCGAGAATACGTCCAAAGGAAAAATCGCGAACACCCTTTTTGACTTGGCGAACAACGGTACGTCCATTTGCATCGACTTCTCGACGGACTCCCACAGCAGCTCCACGTTCCTGCCAATCTTCTCTGCTGGTGGGAGCTGGCGCGTCACCAGCGTAAGGCTGGGGTCCACCGGGGCCAGATGCGTATCCAACACCCATACCTCTTGAGCTCCTTCGGGGTGGTAACGGGCTTCCGCCGGGAATTAAACCTGATACCGGGCGACTAGAATTGTTGAAGCGTTGAGGATCTCGTCGACTAGATTCCCTCACGGGATAGGAGGGGGCGGACCCAGGCTCGGGCACGTTAGACATGCCGTAAACGGAAGACCTCGATACTTCAGGTTGGGGGAATGGCTGAGAAGGACCTGCGGCGGGGCTGGGTTCCGGTGTGAGGTCGGATGATTGAGCGGAGGGAGTAAGTCGGGGGTCGTTGAGTAAAGATTCGACACCGACATCTATAGGATCGAGTCGTAAAGCATCGTAGGATGAGGGCGTGGTGGATGTGGTTGTCGGTTGAGGCGTAGAGGGGAGGACGGACGTCGATGTGGAAGCGGAGACGGAGGTGATGTGAGCGTTAGAATCGAGCGCAGGAGCAGCAGAAGATGAAGAAGTATGTTGAGCAGCCTCAGCGGCATCGTCGGGGTTGGCGATGCGCAGTCCGCCCAGGGCCTGAGAAAGGCTCAGGTCCCCATTCATGGTGGGCGATGGAGAAGCCTGGGGGCAGATGCTCAGGGGAAGTGAAAGTGGGCAGGCTCAAGCTCGACTCGCACGGGAAGAAGAAACGCGAGTCGTGAGCAAGGGACAATCGGCCACAGACGGCGGCGTGGACCGTGGCATCACCGGTGTTGGAGTGTACTGTTTATAGGAGCGGGAGGGATGAGGTTGGCTTAGGTGGTTAGCGATAAATTAAGGCCGGATCGTAGGTTGGTAGTCGGAGCCCAGCCCAGTGCTGTAAACGAAACTGAATAAAGTGTTAAGGTAACCAGCAATGCAATTGCTTGGGCTTGCTTGGCCTGTCCACTCCGCTCTGAGGTACGAAGCCCCAGCCAGATTACGAGTGTGCAGAGAAACAAAAGACGCCTTAGGCCGCCGCCAACCTTGTCATGTCCTAAACCTAGGGGCCCTACTGGGATGATGTAAAGGAGAGCCCCCAGCCTTTTGCAAGGTACCTTGCCTGATATTTGGTGAAGAGGCACCGCCCGCTCAGTGCTGTGTACAAAAATATCTGTCCCAAACAGGTACAGGTTGCTGAAGACAATGCCAATAGCTCAGGTGGATTTTAATTGCCTTCGTGCCAAGGCCAATAACACATCCATAGACAAATCGCAGTTACCAACCATGTTAGTTAACGAGGTGCTTCAGGAACACGTGTAAGGTAAGCCGCAAATGTTCCATTCGTCAGGTACCTGACTACCATGGCGCTAGAAGGTTCAATGTCGACAAAATTCAGCCCCATGCCGTTCTCACTCAAACTGGTAACGAAGACGTCTCGTCTGACACAGGCCCTGTTTGTTATCAAGGACATTGGACTCGATACGGCTATGTAATCAGGAGATGCCGAAAATAGCATAATCACGAGGTATGTACGGATACGTATTGTGGTGCTGGGCCATGATTTTACAGAATACTTTATTTGTATTCAGCCTGTTTCCAGCTAGTTTACAGGATGACGCTTTTGTTCAGACCTCGCCGCGATGCTACGTTTGTGTAATCAGAAAAAGCTTGATTGAGTACCAGATGCAGGCTGGATAAGCCACCATGATTAGGAACATTGGGCATAGTACCTCTTGCAGATTGCTATATGTGTCCCATCGAATTCGTATGGATGCCACCACTTAGTTTGGCATATCAATGGGGCGCAGTGCCTCGTATCAGTATATCTCCACGACATACGTAGTATATGGGTATTGGAGGCACTCGTGATATTCGGCCACGCAATAAACATATCTTGCGAAAGCTTACGTATGTCTATTTCCAAACGAGTTATCAGAGGACTTAACAAATAATACACCAACTTTAGGATAGGTCATCATAATGATTAGAGCATAATGTTTCATACTCTGCAGTTGATGCTTCATTATCTGCGAACATACCCTATATCAGCAGAAGGGAGCTACTACCCTCACTACGAGACCCCATTTGTCCTGATATTCTCATCCGAGGCAGTTGCGGCAAGTTCAATATCAGGAAAGTCCAATGTAGACGGTAGACTTAGATAAAAATAACACATGGTGATGGTCAACTTCATCCCGTAACTATAACTGAAGGCGCCTCGTAATCCATTCGACATGTTTCGACTTCAGCCTACCACGATTACGATTACCACTCCCGAGCTCAACGACGCAGAGCGCCGCAGTCGCTACAGAACTCATCTCATAAATCGCCAACGCTCGAGCAGGCGATATGTTTGCCTCACTCCATCTGAGCAGATTGTGACACTAGAAGATGCTCTGGACACACGAGTAGTAACGCCATCCACCCATTCAAATTCTGGGCCCGATACACCTCATCCGACCGAGCAAGATGAGCTAGAAGATGAAGAAGAATCGTTTTCACCAGAGCCACTGTCTGATCATGAAGTCGATACATCCAGCGAGCTCCTACTGGGTGCAGACACTGACCATGATGCCAACACCACGGCCCAAGGATCACGATCACAGCAACGGCGGCTGGTTCTTCGCCCACAGCCTGGCCGGCGTGAATCGCCTGGTAAATATTGGAGAAGCTATAAATCGAGAGGGACAGGACATTGACAATTCCACAGATGACAATGTAATTATGAGAGTTGGTCCTTTACCAATCCGCACACGGCTTGACAACCCCATTTACGAAAGTCATGAGCAAGATGCGGACGAACACCACTCTACGCAGTCTCCTTCGACAGCAGTTGTAAGTAACATCACAACTTACTTACCCGCCTAGTCTACGAGGCTCAAATAATGGACCGAAACATGATGCATGACGACCAAATGCACTAATTGGAAAATGTGTAGACTGGTACACTGACCCAGCTTGACACATCACCATATGAGTCGGAGGAAGAATCCATCACCGAACAGTCATGGAGCATCGGAGAACGAGTGGCTTTCCCTCGAGATGAAGAAGGAACGACGTCTGCGATTGCCGAAGAGTTGAATGCTACACCTCCCCGTCGGCATGTGCCTGTGTACAGTGATCGCGTACCTCTTGATGAACAGCCTCAGACTCCAAGACAACTACCGGAAGCTCGTCATCAAAGCCGTTTCGATGGAGCTTACACGGCACCTGTTCGAGGACGACGGACTAGAATCGAGATAGACGACGGACCCGTCACGGTGAGGAGGAGACGTGCTGGACGTAATATTAGCCCAGTGGGATTGAGAACCCCAGGGTTTCGGGGTCTGTACGGTGGTAGTGAAAACGCTGACGATGTGTGATTTGCATTTGCCAAGAGATGTCGCGAGATGACATAGCCAACAGTATTAACACAAAGGTTGAGAGGACGAGGATCAGTCTTGTTATTTAAGACCAGCATACGGATAATGTCATAGCAACTGTAGCTTGCTGGTAGAGCATCACGATGAACAGCTTATTTCCTGATCGTCAAAGTGCTTGGTTGTTTCTGTGAGTTTTATCGGACCACTTCAGTTACAAGAAAATTCCTCGCGTTCAATTGCCGGTTTCCCGGTAATTGATTGGGATCGTTGTTTGTAGTGGGCTATGAACGGATGCACATTGACCCATTTTGCAAACGCTGCTGCTCGAATTTTCTGTTGGTCCGGCTCCGGAGGATGAACAGAGCCTCCACCTCAGCCTCCCGCGGTAACGAAAATTCCAGTCAAGCAAACTCTGGTCGGATGTGCCTGGCTACCTCAGGCACTCCAGGCACATCAACTGCAAAACCGAGACAGCTCCACTCATTCCATTGGCTTCTGAGGGTACGTACTCTGCTCAAACGGGCTCGGAACTACAAACTTCCCATGGCAATCGGGAGCAAACTGACTCGGACTGGGCGGAAGCCGGGTGGATCTTATTGGAATATGCTCCAGCCAGGATTGGCTGATGACCGGCAGCGGATCACAGGTGAAAAACTTGGCTGGCTTTGGACCTGGACTGGGCTCGGCTCAGACTGATTGGTGTGGACTGAGAGTGAGTGGCACGGGGCCCGGGCAACTAAGAAAGCCAAGCCCAGGTTAAGTCAAAACGTTGGCCACCCAACCAGATGGACGCTCACGACATGCTCGAGACCCGCTGAGCCGCCCATGCCCCTTACGGACAGTGAGACCCTTAACAATTACGCAACCCAGAAAGGGTCAAGCGCGAATTAGAGCTTACCATTGGCGAGTACGTACCTGACGCTGCAAGCTGCCTTAGTGCCAAGCTAGACCACATTTAGGGCCGGGAGGTTCGCGATAAGCTGATGGCGTGCAGACTGTGTGCAGACTGTTTGGCACAGGCTCTTCTGCAGCTTGCCGACTTTGGTTCTTCTCTGTGTTAGCCTGAGTGCGATGGCCTGCGCGCACGCGTATCTGCTAAAAGTACCAATACGCGGAGTTCGCCGTTTGCAAGACTAACGCACAGTGCTAACTCTCACAGCTGTTGGAGATCGGAGTGAGGCTGCATGGGTGGGTGGTTAAAGAGCACCTCAACCTGGGGTAAAGAGCCACTCACACTCACGCCCCTTCTCGTCTCTTCCTCTGAGAGGTCCTTTTACCAGTCCTCCCCTCGCATTCTTTTACAGTTTTTAGTCCTCCTTGTTCCATTTATCTTCCCTCTTCCTCTTCCTCTCCCTCCTTCACAATCCATCACAGGACCTACTACTCTCTCAGGCCTATTTAATCTCTTAGTCCCTCCCACCACGACCTTCCTCAACTACATCCACCTACCACCTACCTACCCACCCTCCCTCACCTGTCGCGTATCTCTTACTCTTGTGCCTTCTGTCGGCCAACACTATCGCGTCTTACTCTTTACTCTCCTATCATCTCATCTATCATCAGGCTTCATCTCGCGCCGATCATCTCATTCAACTCAACTCCAACTCTCGTCTAAGCGTACTTGCCTCCGGTCAAGGGAACCTATCGCCAACTGCGTGTCCCGAAGACGCTATAGATGGTTTGTGACATCGCTGACTACTAACCTTTCAACCACTTCCAGTTTCTTGCCGAGTAACGCTTTCACAATGGCTTACTTCAGCTCTCAATTCTCTTCCTCTCCCGTCCTTACCATGTCTCCTCAACCTGTCCATCAGTCAATGGGCATGGCAAGCTTCGGACGCCACACACCACCTCGATTTGCACCTATGCCCAGTCAGTTTGCAGCCGTTCAACCTGTACGACCTGCTGCTGCTGGTAGAAAGCGTTCCCGGGACGAGGCTTCTGAAAACCTCGAACCTGAAATCAAGTCCCTCCCCGTCGAAGAGCCTGAAGAGGAATGGATCTACGGCCCTGGCATGACCCTCATCAAGAAGAGCTCTGGCTACGTCACGGATGCCACAAGTCAATCTGGCACCTGGGTTGAGGAGAAGAAGGCTGCTGAGGATGCCGCCATCAAAGAGGCGCGCTCCATGATTCGAAACCCCAAGTTGCAGCGTGTATCACCCTCTCTTTCAAGCACACCTGCAGTCAGCACCTCTCCCCTCAAGTCTGAAGTCAAGCCCACTGCTGAGGGACCCATTGTCGATAACTTCACTCTGCACCTTGGCATCGGATGGCGAAGAATCAGCGAAGAAGAGCACATCCAAGCAGCTGCTCGCGGCTGGGCCCGCTACATCGAAAACCACTTCCCCGTCTCCAATGCTCGAATTCTCCTTTCGAGCAATGGCCTCCAGTCATATCTTGTCGAAGCCAACGAGGGCTTCTTCCTCTTCGCCGAGAATCTCCGCCAAGGCCAACTTGTCAGCCAAACTGCAGAGGGCGCACTCCAAAATCTTCAATGCTCTCCTCCCATCTTTGACGGAATGGAGGTTCTTTCAGCAGCTGAATCTCCTCGACTAGTCAGCGCTAGCCCTGACATGGACATGAAAATGGACTAGAGAAACCTCGTCCGGGAACATTTCTTTCATTTTTCACCTGCATCTTGTACTTGCTATCTACTCGGAGTTACGTGTTTGCCATGCTTATGGACTGGGATTGGGACTGGGAAAGGAGCCTTGGGATTGACGGGAAAGGCCACCAAGAGCGAATGCCATAGACACGGATAGTCATGGCCAGATATCATTTGATTGCGACTGACAATTTAACAACCAACATATTTCATCATTTTCAATTCATGACCTTGCAACGTGATTTCGTAAATTAATGTGTCGCAATCCAGCGTTGCAGCGCTCGTATAAGCAGTGCTCGATGTGCCTTTGTTGCTGGCGGATAAAAATTTCCCACTTAACAGATACGCGTTGGCCTTTATTGGCGCGAGTTTCGCGCAACATCCCGACGCGACACCTCTTCCTTGGCCCTTGCTGTGATGGAGATTCCGGCAGGCATTATCGGAGTTAGAAAATGATGGAAGACTCCGATTTGACAGGGAAGACGAAGGTGGTCTTTGAAATGGTTTGCTGTTACGATAGTACACATTATTCTCATAAAAGTTATGGCGATGCATGTGCATATTGTGAAGTTTCAATGCAGCGTATCATAAAAGCTCACACTTATATAACCATACTATACAATATTTGTTTCGATTTAAACAAGTGAATAGAGTCATTAGAAATTAATACGAATGAAATACTGTTCTTAAGAAACATGTTTCAGTGAGTTACTGGCAGCGACAACTCACTCTCAGTAATGAACGTTTCCGAACGGATAATTGAACGGATAAGTTGGCACATCAACACCGATTTGCAATTTGTCCTGATACAGTGGGTTCCCATTATTACACGACAACCAGATGTACCCTTGACACGACTATCAAAGTACAAAGTCAACGTATTCGGCTTTTCTTACCACAGAGGCCAGCCAAATAATCTGCGAAGCCGGGCTACTTATGTGGAGGGGCATTGCTGTGGCTGGGACTGTTTTACGCAGCAAAATAATGAGATAAGCCAAGCTGTACGAATCAAAACCCATTTCCCACTTGCTTTCATTTTAATACGGGAATCGAACTCGGCTCATATTCGTTATTTGTCCGTTCAATTAACTGCTGCCTCTTGCTCTTCATATCGTTTAAACTGGAAGCCTACCCGAGCTGGCTCTGGCTCAGGGGAAGCTTGTCCCCCAACCTCCTCCAGTTGAGTCCGGCCGAGGTATCTTTATCCGGGAGCCAGATAAACCGAGACTCTTAGGGTACCTTGCAGCAATAGGGGACATGGCTTAGTTTCAGGTATCTCGCTGGATCAGGCTATCGCCCAGGTAGCAGAAATACCTTCACGGGTGCTAGGCAAGTTACACCAACTGGCGGGAACCTCTGGCCAGTCCGTCATCAGTTACGTAGGTGCAGGAAGGATAAACCACCTTACCTTATTCCTCTCAACATCATCAACCGTGAAACTATTCCAATAAGATAATCCATTCGCTTTCCCCATCGTCGGATTTATATAGAAAATAATCCCACCGTCGTATCGTTTCTGGCAACCTACACCCGCTCGCCGTAGGACCCAACCAAAAGCTCTCTCCAATTGATCAATCCCCATCTCCATTGCTTTGCATTGCAGCGCATCGCACCACAATCACCAACTATGTCGAGCGCAAACCAGCTCTTTCTCCTCGCCGACCACATCAAGCTCTCGCTTCTTGAGCGACAGCGCGCAAAGAACCTCAACATCGAAGGCGATTCGCAGGATGGCCATATCTCACGATCTTTTGACCAGTTCCGCGATGGTCTAGCCACTCTCCGCGAGGAGGAGCAGCGGTTGACCTTGGAAGGCGATTCGACGTATGGTTAATCTACGTCTCTTATAGTATCATGTTCAAAACTAACTGCTTTAAAGAGGCGCTTCAAACCTCTTAGATAACATCACATCGCTCCAGAAGCAACTCGACGACCTCACAACTCAATTCCAAGGCCACCCCTCTTCCTCAGCAACCGAAACCCTCACCCATCCCAACTCGGAAGAGCTCGCCGACGACTTTGAGCACGCAACATCCACATCCCCGACCTCGCGCAAGCCAAAGACAGTTCGCTTCACCGATACCCCCTCATCTCCATCCGCCGAGCTCTTTGGCCGTTACCGCGATGATCCTACCGACAGCGCCGGCTACCAGGATGAGGCACAGGACATGAACAACCAACAAATTCATCAATACCACGCTCAGATCCTCGAGCAACAGGATGAGCAGCTTGATCGCCTGGGCGAGTCTATTGGACGCCAGCGCGAGCTTAGCATGCAAATCGGCGACGAGCTGGATAGTCATGTTGCCATGCTTGATGAGGTTGAGGCTGTCACTGACCGCCATCAGAGCAGATTGGATCGCGCAAGCAGAATGCTTGGAAAGGTTGCTCGTGGAGCGGGCGAGAACAAGCAAATGACTACCATTGTGGTTCTCATTATCATCCTTGTGCTCCTCATTGCCATCCTGAAATAGTCAAAATGGCTGTCATCCACCTCAAAAGAAATAGCGGGCGTAGCGCATCGGTTGGAGTTCTCGGAGTCATTGGTATGGGCGTTATTCAAGGTGTCTAACACAACATGTCGATATATTCTCGTTCCTTTCATGCAATTCAACAGTTAACAGATAGTTTCTCCATGGTGGGTTATCTGTACATACACACACAAGCGGTCCTTTCCAATCCCAGCAGAAATAGAGACTAGGTCTGAGCTCTTGTATCATGCTTATCATTCTCTCAATTCTGGACATAACTAGCAGTCTAGACGTTTACTCAGGTGCAGTCAATCTTGAACAGGAACAGTTCATCGGATAACGTCTCCTTCCTTGTCGATGCCTTCGAGTCCCTCAAGAATATTACTCCCTGCCAGGATGCCAGTAGCGCCCACGGTCGCCCCTTTCTCCCGCGACCATACTTCATGAAATTTGATGCTCTTATCGCTCGATGCAACCATAATGCATCCTTCCTGACCTCCTCCTGGCACCTTTGGCCCTAGAGGATAAGCAATGGCATATAGGGCTCGTAAATCGTCTTCCCAAGGAATTGCCGCGACTTGCTTGCATTCTGGCCAACTGAATACGCTCACACGATATGGGTGTTCAGGTGAAGCGTAGCCAAAAGTGGCCGCGATTTCTCTGCGGGTTGTACTCCAAACGAGTGAAGTTACTTGAGCTGATACCGATATCGTGGCCAGAGCGGCTCCTGATGGTGTATGAAAGAAGTGAATGCACTTATCGTTGGAGCCGCCGCCTGTTGCAACTAACTCACGCCTCCAGGGACAGAAGGCAATGGCCTTCACAGCGGCATCGTGATTCCAAAGATGTTTCTCGACCCCAGGACCAAGATAGCGGACTGTGTCTGTACCGGTTGTAGTCGGAAGCGGCCGCATCTGTGCCGTGTATGATTCCACAGCTTCATCGTTGGTCTGAGGAAGGCTCAGTACTTGTGTGACACTTATCTCAATGCCGCCATAGGCGCTTCCAGCCTCGATCCGTCCTCGGTATCCGGGCCCCGGCCTGGCTGGCTCAGACCATCGATGCCCGGCAATTTGATCAGCCTCAAAAAGACAGCAGAGGTTGTCATTGCCCCCCGTGGCAAACAGACGACCATCGTTTGACCACGCAAGACCGCATACCTGCTGACAGTGAATATTGCTGATTTTGGCCATCAAGGACACTGCACCGGGCCATGCGTCCTGGGAGATTTCCCAGCCCGTCGGCCACTCTACCACATAGTAGTAGATATTGCCCATTTCATCGCCAACCACCAAGTCCTCAGTCAAGACCCCAACCCCTGGATCAAGAGGATTCTTGGAAGGTCGTAGGGTGCAAGTCGGGCGCCAGCTCACACAGGTAATGGGAAACGGGTGACGTACTTCGAACCGTGGTAACGCATCGAAAAGGGACTGGAAAAGCACAGAACCGTCTGAATGGCCAATCCCGAGCACAGCCTTAGCTCCTTGACCTGATGAGAAAGCAACCGACGTCAACTAAGTGTCGGCATGAGTACCATGGATCAGTTGTGCGCCTCGAAACTCAGACCAGGCATAAAGGAGATTCCCTAGGCAAACAACTAGGGTGTGTGCCGTAGACGAATATGCTAATGGTGAGTAATAGAAATCATTCTTGAGGTTTGGCGCATCCAGCACCCTGATAGTTGTTAGCCTTCTGTCTTCTTATTATTCGTACTCACTAACCTGAACGGAGCAGCCGGGAGAAGGCGCTTCTTTGCTGGTCTCAGGGGGACTATTCCTCGTTAATCCTGTAGTAGAGCAAACATGAAGGGTAAAGACGTACTGGACCATTCCTCCTTGTTTGCCCATTGATATCCATTCCAACTTGTCTGGTCACAGTCTGTATGGAGATGGCGAGAGCTTGGGCTTCGGGAAATTCGCTTGCCTTGAACAAACTCGAGGATCTTCCGAACCTGATCAAGTTTCAGGGCTGAAGCGATGCGGCCTTCGTGCTTTTCCTTTTCCACCGATGTACTGACTAGGCTTTCTTGGAAGGGAGTGTGAAATACACGAGCATTTGTTCCACGGCGGAGGAGATGTCCCTGCCCATCATCGATAGCGATCGCGCTGGGAGCAAGGCCGCCGACGGACCACATGGCACCCATGCTCACCTGCCGTTCGCCTCCTCGGTTCTGTGGTAGTTGGCCAAGAGCTACGCCTGTAGAAAGTCTGCGTGTTAGCGTGGGTAACTCAACGGATAGGTTGTCAAACCTCTGTCAAGATTATCATTGTCAACTCGAAAAGGGAAACGGGGGTCAGGGTCCAAGACACGACGTCGAAGAACGAAAGGATCCGCGGAGGCACTCTGGTCTCGTTTCAATCGCTCTTGTATCGAAAGATCCTGACTTTGCTTCGTAGTTCGGTACCTTTCGGATGAGGGAGACACATGATCACGCCTCGGAACGTATCTGTCCAGCTTCCGTCTATTCGAGTCATCTCGTTTATCTTGAAGAGGCAACCGCCCTGAGCTTTTCGCGTATATGAAAGGCGAAACAACTTCGGCATTTTCTCTGGAATGATACCGCTCAGGTGTTTTCGGAAGCTTGAAGTAACCCCCTTGCTGCTCAGCTACCGGTGTTGATCGCTCTTCTTCCTCAAGCAACTGGCCCATCGGTATGTCGCTTGGACCAGAACCATCGAATGAAGGAAAGTACCTGGGACGAAGAGTTGGAGAGTATTCGAACGTGTCCTCTCCTGAGCCATAGCCAGAGTCTGATGGGCTGGACGGCTGCAGTTCTGTATCACATTTTCGTCGAGTTGGCCGGGGGCGACGAGGTGGTCGTCGAAACATTCTTGTCAATAATTGTGCTGGATTTGTTGAGCTATTGGATGACTCTACAAGCGGAATTCTTGAGAAGAAGTGACATTCAGGCCGCTTGCAATGGGAGGATAACTGTCCGTGGGACTTGAGAGAATAAAGAAACGAATGAACTGTTATACTATAACCTGAACAATACTGTCCCGATAGACAGCAACTTAGCCAGCGGTCGACTTGTCTGCTTGGTATGATGATGGAGTAGTATTGATGCTTATCGAAGAGATTTAGGGAAAAGAGGTTAGGGTGAAGAGGTGAAAAGGAGTGTACGTCGAGCGGAAGGAGTCATGCCAAGCGTAGATGCACGTGGAATCATTTCAGGTAGCACCTACTTACATAGTCTCCATTCACGTAATGTTCTTAGCTAAAGGAAAGTACGATACTCTTGTATGATCCAGTTCATTCATAGATATCCTGGTTCGATGAATGCCTTCTTCCATTGGCCACTGTAAGCATATCTCATTTTCTCTAATGCGAAAAGGGGAATCGCAGAAATCTGGAGTAGACATGAAGCCAATTCATTTCAATACTGAGCTGAAGAGAAGAACAGAGAAGAACATTCATCTTGGATAGCTCAATACAATGCCAGTATACGGCTCGTTGTAAACTATTTGCAGGGCCATCTTCCTACAGCATCATCCTGAGCTCCTGTGAACGTGGTTGAACATAGGCATAACATAAAAATAAGCTAGAACGGGGGTGTAGTAAAAACAATCAAACGTGAGTCCCATTGCCTGATCACATTCCGGAAGCAATGTTGGCATACTTGGACTCTGGATAATCGAGCCAGTTCCCTGTCGTATCCAACACCCCCAAAGCCTCGTAGCTTGTGCCGATGAGTGACTCGTCACCCTCTTTATCCGCGGAGGCCTCCCAGAACATACTGCCGCCCAGACCGTGTTTGTGTATGTATTCAACCTTCTTTCGAACTATATCGGGAGTATCGTAAGAGATCAACTCTTCCGTTGTGTCGTCGTAGCTGTAGAAGGCCTCGGCGGAAGCATCGTACATGAGACTGGCTCCAGGCTTTGGCAACACCTTGTAGTCCCAGACACCTCTTTCCCAAGTGCCTTGACCAACATCGCTGTAGGACTTGCCGATACCCGAGTTGTCTTCGAACGAACGACCATATAAGGGCATGCCGAGCACAATCTTCTCCGCGGGAACCCCAGCCTCGATATAGGCTTTGACAGCTCCATCTGTGTTGAAATCATTGGCGCTTCCAGGGTACTTAAACAGGTTGGCATTGTGTCCGCTGATGTCGTCCCAGCTACCAGCGTAGTCATAGGCCATCAGATTGATGTTATCGACAATCTCGCCAACAATAGCAAGATGAAGCTTCTCATACTTTTCAGCGCCGGCAGGTGCAGCAATTGAGAGCAGGAAATGATAGTCGGGTGCGTACTGGCTGGCATACAAATCCAACTCATCACGAACGGCCTGGAGAAGCAGATCGAAGTTGGTCGCCTCAGTGTCGTCAGTCGGGTATTCCCAGTCGATGTCAACTCCATCAAATCCCCAATCCTTCATCAGGGCAACAGAAGACTTGGCAAATCTAGCCCGATTCTCGTCAGTGCTAGCGGCAGAAGGAAAGTTAGTGGACCAAGTCCATCCACCGATGGACAGCATGACCTTGAGGTGGCGATGGGCTTTCTTCAAAAGGTAAATCTGTTTTACACATCCATATGCGTTAACACCCTCTTCGTCCCAGGCTGTTTAGAGTCAGTCATGAACAAAAGGGGGCGAGGGTAAGACTCACAATCACCATCATAGTGTTTCTCAAGGTCTGAGTAGGAATCTCCGCTGTATCTAGAGTTTGAATTAGTACGACATTCAAAGTGTAATCATGTTACAACATACACCGTTCCATCGGGCTTTACGTTCATAAAAGCATATAGGACGTGAGAGATGTGGGACGCATCAAGGTCCTGTGGCTGGAAATCCCTTGCGTAGATATCCCTAGGCAGTGTTAGAAGGGCTCATAGTCGTATCCAGGAGAGTTTACATACCAGTTGGCAAAGTAAACTGAGTTGGCATAGCCCACTGTATGAGATGTGTCTTTGAGAGGAGTAGGCCGTAGAACTGGGTGTGCACGACACAATGTAGCTTGAAGCACGGCAATAACTGCCAGAAACCGAGCGATCAAAGACAACATTGTCGGTATTATTTGAAGTTTTGGATGGAAGACGCAGATCGAAGAGAACGGTTCGAGATGTGGAAGGTTGGTAGACCAAGATGAAAGGAAAGAGCAACAAGAGAAAGAGCGAGGGATCTTCTCACAAGCCTAAGTGAATTAGAGACAGTTGGCGTGTGAGTACAAAGCTGCAAGTAACCTGGAATACGGGTTTCTTTTACCTGATGAAAGCATCGTGTGTGTATTACCTTGGAGTCTGAGTTTCACTTTAATTCTAACATCTTCACTGCATTACACATGCTGTACCATGTCCTTAGTAACCTTACTGTATTATATAAAGTTCATTGTTCTGGTCTAGTAAGAAGAAGATGCTGTTTACTGATTCATAGATGAGAGTGCGAATCTTATGGTTGCTTAACTCACAAACTCTGCAATATTCCAAGGATGTACCATGTGACTGATAGCCTGCACAGCAATGACAAAGTGCCACAGTCCAGATACCGAATCACAGTCTTAACCTTTCATTCGTGAGTAAGTGAGACTCATCAAACATAACATGCTCTTTTTGAAATGTTCCAGATACTAAATTCTAAAAGTGCTCTGCAGTTCGAGGGAGGCATGCCATGATCTCCAGTGGCAAGACCAAGGACACCCAAGCCAAGCCAACTTACTATTGAAGTTTTTGAGTAGGATCAACAGTACTTGCCATTTCCATGACCTCCACGGTATATATGCACATGATAATCGTGGCCATTGTCAGCTCCCCTTCAGGGGTTCACGTTCTTCTATGGCAGTCCTTCACAGTGTTATAATAGGACATTGTATTCCCATATTGATGGGCACTTATGAGATCTACATTTCGTACTTTAATATTTTCAAAATGTATATCGATTAATTCTTCTTTGTTTAATAACTTGTCCAACAGGAATATCTGTACATCATATAAGTGGCCATATATACAGACGTAATAACTCAAGTCACGCTACCCTACACTTCATCGCGGGGTCAGAATCGCATGCCACCTCACCCAGCTACAACATTCCCAAGCTCAAGCTTTCAAGCTTTCAACCTTTCGTCGCAAACAAGCCCAAGGCCAAAATCGCAAGCCTAGGCATCTCAGAATGACCAGTGTTAGTCTCCGACCCCTAAACAAACCAAGTCCCTGTAACTGATGCTGATTCCAAGGCTTCCAGCACGGCATAGCCCGCACTGCGCGGTCCCGGACAGAAGAGCAGCGAAAGCAGGACCTCGAAAAGATCCAAAAGTACCGCGGTCTCGAGGACGATATCCGTGAAAAGGTCAGTGTTTATTTCTAGACTACGACCACTGTTCTTACATGCGCAACTAGATCTCCGATAATAACTACGGTCCCGAGACTTTCCAGCTCACCTCCAAGCTCCTGCGCCTCAACCCAGAATACTACACGATATGGAACGCCCGCAGGCGCTGTCTAATCTCTGGCTTATTATCCAAACCGTCGGATGGATCGCCGCCCTCGAAGGAGTCGCAGAGTACTTCAGCGACCGACACTCACACAGCCTCTTCCGCCGATTCATCGCCCTCATCCTCGACCGTGACCCCGCCACACCCCAACCCCCCGACAGCTGGGAAGACTGGTACAACAACTGATAGCGATGCCGATGCCGAAGTGATACGCGCCGAGCTGGGCTTTACTGTTCCTCTGCTCATGGAGTTTCCGAAGTGCTACTGGATATGGAATTATCGACTGTGGACACTCGACCGCGCAATCGAGAGGCTTGACGTATCTTTGGCTCGGCGCATTTGGGAGGAGGAGTTAGGTCTTGTTAGCAAGATGCTCACAAGGGACCGACGTAACTTCCACGCCTGGGGCTACCGCCGCCATGTCGTGGCTCAGCTAGAGAGCCCTGTGTTGAACGGCCAGAGTCTGGTAGAGCCCGAGTTCCAGTACACAACCAAAAAGATCCATGACGATCTCTCAAATTTCTCGGCCTGGCATAATCGTAGCCAGCTTATAACGAGACTTCTCGACGAGCGCAAGGCAGATGATAAGTCTCGCAAGGAGTTCTTGGACAAAGGTATGCTACGGCGTTTTGTTACATCCCAACTTTGCTGACTAGGGTTTAGAACTCGAACTTGTTCGCGATGCGCTAAATGTAGGACCCGAAGACCAGTCTTTATGGTACTACCACCAGTTTCTGGTGCTAAACTTGGCCGATCCTACCTCAAAACGCCAAATAGCTCCAGCCGTGACGGTGGAAGAGCGCAAATCATACATCGATCGCGAGGTAACTGACATCAAGGACTTGCTGGAAGACTACGTCGACATCAAGTGGATTTACGAAGCTCTCATCGAGTATGCAATCGCACAGACCCAGCTTACTGGACAGCCACTCGAGTCTGAGAGTAAAGATGAGGTAGCGTCTTGGCTAGAGACTCTAAGAAAACTAGATCCCAAGCGGAACGGACGATGGACTGATTTGGAGAAGGAATTGGGTCTTTCATAATGTTATAAATCACCCTCTTCCACAAGCGTCACCCGTACCATACTGCAAACTAGACCACCATTATAGCAATAAATTTGTTAAATAAGCACTAAGACAATCGCTATCCCATGAACCAAAAAGATGAGTGCATATGCTGCAAAGACGTCCAGCATGTCGTTTCAAAAGGTATCAATGTGCTCGTTAGATAAAAATGCAACACTCATCACACGCCCTTAACGCCCTCGTCCCCTACCTCTTCCTCTACCCCTGCCACGGCCGCGTCCACCTCCTCGACCTCCACGGCCGGCACCGTGTCCTCTCGCAGGAATATCGCCATCGCTATCAGAGTCTGAGCCTGTTATTGAGCCGCTCTGTTCTGCCTCTGAATCTGTATCGCCAATCCTCACAACCGTTGGCTGTCTGGATCCTGTAGGCGGCGGAGGTGAAGGGCCGCGTGAGCTCTCATGGTGGATCGAAGACACCGAAGGCGACTGTCCGCCTCGATATTCACCATCGGGGCTGGGACTGCGGGAAGGCTCTCGCTCATTTTCTATTGCCGGCTCAGCAGTTGCATCTGGAGCAGTGTCGACCTTTGGTTTGGGTGTTGTGGCTTTTGATGGAGTGTTGGTTTTGGACTTGCGCTTCCCAATCTTGAATTTCTTTCCTTTAAGTGCCATCCGCTCGGCCATAGACATTAGCGGCGTCCCCGAGATACCGGCGGCGGGGGGTGGGGGAGAGACGGAAGCCTGGTCGGGCACATCATCATTGCCCTCTGATCGTCGAGTACGACGGGCAGTTCTCAAGGCACGATCATCGGCTTTTCTTGGGGTGGGTTTCCCAGCGTCTTCTTCGGAGACGTCCATAGGAGCCGACGCAGCCGCAATGGTAGTCACGCCGGACTTTCTAGGCCTTCCTCGTCGTCGTGGCTGAGCAGGCTCTGCTATAACCTCTGAAGCACCGGCAGCAAGGTCGGCAGCAAGGTCGGCATCGAGGTGAGCCTCCAGCTCCTCAATCACCTTCTGATGCTCAACATCACTATCGACATCTTGGGTTGGGATGATTTCGTCTGCAAACTCAGCCGAGTCGTCAGCGGTAGTGATCTGGGACAGATGTGATTTTCTAGGTCGACCCTTAGGCCAACCTTTTGGTCGACCCTTGGGCTTTTTAGATGAACTACTCGGGGTAGCTTGTGAAGAAGATGTATTCTTTGGAGGACGGCCACGCTTCTTGGGGACCTTGGGCTCAGATTGCGGTTCTGTTTCGATAGTAGCTCGTACGTTGGAGGCGGACGATGGTGTCCCGAATAAAGCACGAACTGCGTCAGCAGCCATATCAACAGCCGACCTTCCGTTCTCTTTCGCGCCACCGTCAGGCGATTTAGCCCTTGGTTGATGGGCGTGCTCGTCCTCGAACTCATCAGAGTCGACATCTGCCTCCACATAGGATGCTATAGGTTTGGCGTGTCTAAGTTCAGGCTCATTCGCGTCAAACAACAGCTGAGTCCTCTTCTTAAGTGGAGCTGCAGCTGCAGCTGGTGTTTCTTCCGGTGTTTCTTGGGCACCATCTGTTGTCACATTTTCTTGGGTCATGCTCTGATCCCTATCATCTTGACTCGGCTCATCCATGACAGCCTCGGGAGCAGGTGGCCCATTGAACAGTGCAGGATCCATCGAATCCAAGAAATCCGTTCCCTGTTCAGCCGCGAGCCGAGGCTTTTTATGGTGAGATTTGCCAACGACAAAGTCTGGGTCCTCGTTCTCTCGCCTGGCCTTTCTCTTGGCCGCGCGGATGGATTTTTTGACAAATTCAGGAACATCCGGCTCAGGGGCCCGCATGGCCTCCTCAGATGGAGCTTGGAAAGGATCAAACAGAATCTTGTCTGGTGCATCATCCGGTTCGTAGTATCCCATACCGATGCGTTGTCGAGCAACCAATGAGGGATCCGGGTAAAGAGACGTGTCGACGTCTTCAACTTGTGACATGTCCATGGCCATGGATTCATCAGCAGGACCATTTGCTTCAGGATAATGCGAGAATGGTCCCTGAACAGAGTCGTCGGCCATGGGCTGGTCACCTTGACCAAGAACGTGGCTCTGGTCTCCATAACCATTCATACCGGATACATCCATGCCACTGGCATCGTGACCTTCAGCATCCTCCTGGATGGCCTGCTCGGCCTCTTCTTGTTCGGTAATATCTTGTGCCTTGGCATTATCGGCTTGCTCTCTTAGCCTCTTCATTCGTCTCGAGTCCTTGCTGCGACTCTCTTCTCCCGCGGCCTTGAGCCATGAGAGGTTGTGAACCCGGAAATCAACGAGGGCTTCTACACTTCGATCATCGGCAATAGGGCGAGTATCGTGTCCGAGCAATGTGTTCTTGGGTGTATAGGGGTCTGTGTTCCCTACGCGGCGACAATAGCCACAATTGCAGATGCCCAAACACTTGGGACATTGCCATTGTTCATCCTCAAGCACTTTCTGCGGCAACATATCGAAAGCTCTGTAAAGAACACCGTAGCAATATGACTCAGTGCAGCCAGGATTTGTGCACTGATGCACACGGTAGGCGTAGTCCTTGTGACAGCATACATGACATCGCCGGAGCTCTCCTTTCTTCTTCTTTCGCTTGTATTTCTTCTTGGGTTTTCCTTCGCCATCGCCTTCAGGTTCCGATTCGCTGGGTGTTATCTCGCGCTCCGGCTGAGTGATATCTTTCCAGGGTCGTCTCCTCAGAGCCTCCTGGCAAATCTGTGCCAGCGTCTTCTTTCCGGAACGTTGCCGGGCGATCTCAAGAGGCTGGGGTGAGAACTCAAAATCGACAAAGCCATCGTTCTTGACAATCATGGAGCGCCAGTCCTCGTAATTGTTAACCAGATCAGCCCATGACCACTGTTCACACCATTGGAGACCCGAAAGACAAGCGCATGATCGTCCCATAGCGTAGCATTCCATGCAAACGTCATACGTATCCTCGTCGCCGTTTACCAACATGCGGGTGCAGTGTTTGCATGTTAGAAATCGGTTGAAGATGTTGGATCGGCAATATGAGCAGGTGATACAGGAGTCAAACTCGATGAGTTCCACCTCCTTTTCCTTGAATGCAAACATTTCGTCAATGAGAATCTCAGTGAACAAGCCAAAGAGCTTTTTGAAGTCGCCAGCAAGCTGCTTAGCACGGGGAGAGCTCCTAAGGATATCTTGACCAATTCCCAGAAAACTCATCGAGGCCATTTCCGCGTTCTCCTCCAACTTCTGAAGCTGACGGTAGTACTTCTCCAGGGTGAAGAATATGATGGCTTTGTTCTTGTACTGTTCGTCGCGACAAACAAGGCGAGCCTTAGGAAGGGCCTCATGCAACGCCATCTCAAGGGTCTCGGCAGTCGTGCGGTTCCACGCCACCTTTATCGTTCGAGTGCCTCGATTCCAAACTTGATGTGCGGCCAGAGGTGGAATCAAGATGAAATCGCCGACTCGCTGTTCGACCACATAAACGTCAAAAGGCGCCTTCTTCCATGCGTTGATTTGAGCAAAGTGTTTCTCAATCTCGATATCATGTCCCAACATAGAAAGGAAGTACTCGCGGACGACCTCCCGATCCTTACTTTCAGTCATGAACCAGATGGAACTTCCTGGTTTCTCGCCCTTCTCATCTGCCGACGCTTCCACCATGATGTTCTGGCCCAATGAAGCACACATTTCACGATGCGAAGGGGTATATGTGCCCTCATGTCCGATGTAGCACATAAGATTCTGGGCTCGCATTTCCTCTGGCAAGCTAGACATCAGATCACCTGCAGGTGCCGCAGCAGCTTCATCGCGGAAGGCATCCTCGCTTGGTCGTGAACCTCCGGCTTCGCTAGCGTTCTCGTTCAGATAGAATAAATTCGGATGGATAACTTTTTGTAGCGCATCGTGCCATTCGGGAGGGCAGTCAATATCCTTCAAGTAAAGGCGCTGGCGGCGCTCGTCGCGGAAATTGGTGGGTGTCCATTGGTTCGCAAGCTGTTTCATTGATCGCAAGTAATGTCCTGTTGTCATGGGTATGTCGGTGCCGGCAGTGATGTCTCTCACATTCTCCTCTATCGAAGATAGGGTCAGTATACTGACGACAACCTGTGAAGAGCATTGACCTACGTGTCTTGTCGTGTGTCTTCTCCAACCAACTAGCATCAAAAAGCCATTTTGGTAGAACGCCATCCCATCCATCGATGACCAGGGGCTTGCCGCCAGCGATAACATGAATCAAGACGAGCTTCTCAAACTCCTGTTGCCCAAGGTTACGGATCTGGTTCCTCGAAACTCGCTGAACCCATTTGAAATTGGGAGTCCTATCCACCAAGCCATACAAGTCTAGATCGGGCGGAATGGGGTCGAACTTCGCCTGCGGATGGAGCGAGGTTGGCATCTTGACGGCTTCCGATAGCGATACGCGCGAACACAGCTGTAGTGGGGTTTCGTTCGAGAAGGCGTATATCAACAGTCGTCGATCGCAAAAAAGCTTCGTGTCGCAAGCTTTTGACGGGCGCGGAATCAGGCCGAAAAGCCGCTCGATTCGCAAGTTGCACCCATTCAAAGAAAGAAGTCCAGCGTTGTATCGGTTGAGCGAATGATTTGGGGAGTTTACAAATCCCAGGCGAGGAAGCAGTCGCGCCAGAAGCTTGGGCTTGCATTGAATGCGCAACCAATCAGAGCTGTGGAGGCAAAGCAGACGCTTGGGCTAGCTCTGCACGTGACATGCCACTCCCCGGTCTCGCCCTAGCGAGCTTGGCCAATTCGGTTTACAAGCTTGCTGCAAGGATCCTAAAGTTTATAAGATTCGGATTTTTGAATCTCGAATTTGCTGGAATTGAGCTTCAGTGAGCTGGTGTTGAGGTCCCGCCTGGCCCAATCTCGCTCGGAATAGTTCGTGGTAAGTAGAAAATGAATTTTCACATTGATTGCTAGTTCAAGTTCTCATCATCCCTGTAGGTTTCTAAGCGGCGATCCATGAGATTAAATACACTTCCCCGGGCTTCCGCCTGGATTCAATGTCGAGGCATTTCAGGCCAAGCTCTGAGAGTTCCGAGACAACTCGAAGCACGGACTTCTCTTGTTCATGTTTCTAAGGCTTTGAGTCAACCATGGCACAACACTCAGCGAGCAGTTAGGTTCCATGAAGCCAAACCTCGATCCTTGCCCCTGGCCGCTCAGGATTTAGACTCACCATCAGCTCCGACGACACCAGCACCTTACAAGCCACCTGAGACTGGACTACTATCCAAGCTCCCAGCATCATGGGTTCCTTATGCTGAGTTGATTCGATTGGACAAGCCGGCTGGAACGTATTATCTGTTCTTCCCGTGTCTTTTTTCCACACTCATGGCTGCCCCAATGGCTATGCCCATGGCAACACCAGGCTCTGTCATCGGGACCTCACTTCTTTTCTTTTCTGGAGCTCTCATCATGCGTGGAGCTGGATGTACCATCAACGATCTATGGGACCGTAATCTTGACCCTCATGTCTCGCGAACCCGACTACGACCAATTGCCCGCGGTGCGATCACTCCCTTCAAAGGACTTGTCTACACTGGATTTCAGCTGTTTGCCGGTCTAGGTATCCTGCTCCAATTTCCTCTACCTTGTCTCTTCTATGGCGTCCCCAGCTTGCTCTTCGTAGCTAGCTATCCTTTGGCCAAGAGAGTCACGTATTACCCCCAGGCGGTTCTTGGCCTAACCTTCTCATGGGGTGCTATCATGGGTTTCCCAGCCCTCGGAATCGACTTGCTATCACACACTCCCGCTTTGACCGCCGCCGCCTGCCTCTATGCCTCCAATATCGCATGGACGATACTGTACGATATGATCTATGCTCATATGGACATCAAGGACGATGTCAAAGCAGGAATCAAGAGCATTGCGCTGAAGCATGACGCAGAAACTAAGCAAGTGCTTACAGGATTGGCGGCTGTACAGATCTCACTCCTTGGTGCAGCTGGATTCGCAGCTGGTGCTGGACCAGCCTTTTTCATTGGAAGCTGTGGAGGAGCTATGATCACACTTGGCTATATGATCAAGAAGGTCAATCTCAAGGATGTCAAGGATTGTTGGTGGTGGTTCATTAACGGCTGCTGGATCACTGGTGGAGTGATCAGCTTGGGTATGGCTGCAGACTACACTATCAGATATGTAAAAGGACCTGAAGAAGAGGTCAAGTCGGAAAACAACTGAGTCGGAGGGGAACAGATACGATGTATAACAATTGTACCATAATGTCATCATACATGGAGATATGGGATCAACCCCCAAGTTCCCCCTCACGCGGCGTGCACATCGTGTTTGTTCGTCGAAGACTTTGAGTTCTATTTTTCCCTTTTCAGACCTCGTCTCCCATGATCAGATCCCTAACCAGTAATGCCGATGCAAGCAATCCGAATAGACTCCACGTGTCGAAATATGACTTTGTTTCCTTCCGCGAGCCTTCCGCTTAAGAACGGGGCTTCTCCTTCTTCTCCTTCCACAGAGCGAGCAGACCGACACCAGAGACCTTGACGACCTTGAATCGCACACCGGGAATATCACCCTTGGCCTTGCCCTTGCGACCGAAACCAGCCAGGAGGACCTCGTCGTTCTCGTCAACGAAGTTCAAGCAACCGTCATTGGGGACTGTGAAACATTGTTAGTTTGACCAATTCCTTCATCTCTCGTATTATCTGGGGTTCGTCGTACCGAAGGCAGTGACCTTCTTTCCGTTCTTGATGAGCTGAACACGGACACACTTTCGGATGGCGGAGTTGGGCTGCTTGGCCTCGACACCGACCTTCTCAAGGACGATGCCCTTGGCGTGGGAAGAACCACCGAAGGGAGAGGACTTATAAGCGGTACCGAGGGCACGCTTCTTGTAGGCGAGATCGGCCCATTTCTGGTCCTTTCGGTTCGTTCGCAGCTTGCGGGCGGCGTTAAGACCACGGGGTTTGCCTCCAGCCATTTTTGCTTCTAGTCGTTAGTCGATTGTCGATGCGAAAAAGTCGAGCGCGACGAGGGCAGCTGGAAGGGATGAGGTGTTGGGTTGCTGGAGTACCTACCGGATCTGTCTGTGTATCGACGACGGGTTTGGTGATGGGAATTTGCGGAGGCGACACGAAAAGTTGGGAGAACGACCAGCAAAAATTCCAGGTAGGGTTTGGTGGCCCTAGGAAAGAGCTACCCTTGGACTTTGTGGCTAGGAGGCAGGTGACAAGTCACGTGTAGCTAAATGGCCTGAGTTGCTGGCCTGAGGTGCTCCACTCAGGTGCAGCGAACTCTTGGCGATGAACTGATCATTCAAAGTTCAAGCTGGTGGAGCTGTACAGTAGACGGAGACCGCCTTTCACTTTTGGCACTGTCCTGCCTACTCAGCATCTCAAGCCAAGTAAGGTCATATCGGTCAACGCTTAATATCTGCATGGAATGAAGTAAACGGTATCACTATTCGCATTGTACTATCACCAACCCAATTGAGAAGCCTCTGAAGTCATAATGTCTCATTTAACACGACCCCTGAGCAGGCAACGGGATCCGCCTCCCTCTTTATTCCTCCATCCATCTCCTTCAGCCTCAAATGTCTCCTTACCAAATCCCCCTCAGCAGACCGTTCCTTTCATAGGCCAGTCCAGCCTGAGGCCAACTGCTGAGCGCGCGCCATCTGTTAGATCTGGACGATCCGGGACAACGGCTCCCCAGCGGGTTGGGCTGTATCCAGCAGAGAGTACTCGCGCGACTGGTGACCGCACCGATCTTTTGTGGTCTGAAATGCAAGCAACACTGGAGGAAGTCGAGTTATCAGCTTCTGGAGGAACTCACGTCTTTGGACCGGACCATGACCGCAAATTGGCTGATCTGAGAGCCGCTCAGATTGCCCTCGCTCAAGCTTGGGCTAGAAGTGAGGCAGACGACGTTATAGAAACAGCTCAACTCGAAAATGTGGGGTCCGTTACTGGATCTGAAGTTCGAAATATGAAGGGTGCACTAGGCGATACTTCCAAGTCTGGTCTCGATGGAACAGAGAAAAGCGCGGTCGGAAGTAGCAGTATCTCACGGCCCAACAGCAGCGGCACAGGAGTAGAGAGATTGGGCCACAAGCTGGAGGAGGAGACAGAAGTGGACATTCTTCTTGCGAGGAAGCGACGAGAAGCCAACGACCGGTATTTCCAGCGAGTCAACCAAGGTGTCATCGATGTTGTAACCCGGCTGGAAGACGTTGCAGTGGCTATGAGGGCTGTTGAACAGGAAAGCAAGGAAGTATGGAGCGAGAACGACAGTGTTCCAGGAGCTCTCAGGGCATGATTGCGTCAGACAATCGAGTTGTTTGGTATTTCGAGCTTGGCGTTGTCAGGAGTTTCATGGGATATCCTCAGCATTTAATGGCATTTCAACAAGACAAACCCTCAGTATTTATACAATCACGATTATCCAAGCCCGCTCTAGCGTTGGAGACTTTTATGTTACTTTCACCACGTCTGAGTATGTTCCTGAAGTTAAATTGGCAGATATGAGATCGCCATAGCTTCGAGTCTTTTGGCTTACACCAATATGGTATGTGGGGACAGCCGGATAAAGGACAGAAAGCAGTCAATTTTGGGAATACAAGGCGATCATCAACGTTTGACTTTTGGTAGCATATTATGATGTCAATTCTAACTACCGAAGAACTGCCTTCTACGGCCTGGCTCGAGTTATTCGCTTCGAGCTGTAAACATTGTGTCTTTCTTGACGAGTATGAGTCCAAGAAGGGCCGACGGAACGTCATTGTCCGCCTGCTTGCCGACACAAACACGACAGCAGTAGTTGAGATTATCGAGATACTAAACAGGAAGATATATACCCGACCTTGAACTCATGATCGCTTGTCCTGCCATTTACGTAGTTGTCCGTCAATTGGGCCGTTTCCAGCTGTGGGAGTGTAGGACAACTGTCTTGCCTAAGGTAGTTCAGGTACCCTCATTCTCAGCAACGCGATTGGAGGAGTGGACGACCTGCCCGATCCGGCTATTGGTCAGCGCCATGTGGCACACTGGTTTAGAGTCGCTTCAGTGGAGTGACCTTTGAGTGACTCTGCAGCACCCCGTGGTCTGGTATGCAGGGCAATGCGTCGGCTCTGCCGCGGAGACCAGGCCTAGGCCTGTGTCTTGGGCGCTCCTCGCCATCGCCCGCCATCTCGCTCAAGCCATAAAGTCTCAAACACATCCCGTCACCTTCCGCATTGACGCAACAGGGCATTTAACCATTACATACTCTACGCAGTCAAAACCAACCGAACTTTTGTCGCAACGATCAACACTTTCATCATCCACAACTCTTCATCGATTATATCATCGCCGATACCGCTATCATCATGAGACTTCTTCCCTTTGTCGCTACCGCGCTTGCGGTCATTCCCAGCGTCTTCGCTGTTGAGCAAAAGGCGTCGGCTATTGTTTGGTTCGAGGACGAGGCTACTCCCGACCACGTCGTCGACGAGTGCAAAAAGGCTCTTATCAAGGCCGGCGGCAAGATCACTCACGTTTACTCAATCATCAAGTGCGTACACTCACCGATTCCCCCGCCATTTAGGCTATGACGATTTTGATACTAACGGCCGACTAGGGGCTTCTCCGTCATCGCACCCGAAAAGGCGCTCGAGCTGGTTCAGGTGAACCACGAGGAACACCAGATCCGGGTCGAGAAGGACGAGGTCGTATCGACAGATTAAGGGTTGCGCTTGGGGTGACACACAAATGATGGTTTTAAGACAAGACAACAGCATGCCTTTGAAATGAGCTTTGCCGGTTTCCGCGGCAGCAGTTGGGATATTGATATCCTTGGATTTAGGCGTTACAGGATAGGAGCACCGGTATGGTCTGCAAGAGAACACTCGTTATGAGACCCAATGTGGCCACGTTATTGCAAAACCCTCACGGGCGGAATAGACTTTATTGATAACACGAAGTTGGTGTTCTTAGGATTTCAGGTACACAATAAACGGTCAACTACATCATACCTTGGCTATCGGATGTCGACCAGAGGAGGGAGACGTGCCAGAGCATGATATCTGGAAATACGCCTCAAGAGTAACGATGATATCCTTAGAGTTCTTTAGGGCGCCATGTCAACGTGAAGAAAGCAACCAAAAAAAAACCCTTATTCTGACAGCACCTGCTGAGGTGTTCACTTTATTGCCTTTAAAGTTCAGGGGTCCGTTCTTTCAGACTAGGCTGAACAGTATCGTCTCCATTCTGAACATCCGTCACTTACACAGCACTATACCCCACAAGAAGGGTCGAGAATGCGTCACTGTTGTTCATCTGTACAGCATGTTTATTCTTTATTGCCAACAGCTTTTGAATCGCAGGCCACGCTGTTCGTACACTCTATTACACACCTGTGACAATGAATGCCCCAAATGACGCTCCTAACCTCCAGGGTCATCCTTATGCGCGCCACAGCGCCACATTCAATATCAGCCAGGGGCGCTGGATTCGATGATGCCCCTACATAAGGTTGAAAGAATGCGTAACCACAGAGATATTTCAAAAAGGAATATTGTCCGAATCTCGAAGTATTCCTTTCTTAATTGCAAAGCGCAACAGGGGGGAAACTTAATGAATCTGCAATCATCTTTTAGTATGTAATTATACAGCTTATTTGGTTGAGTTATTAGCTCTTCACCAGTGATAGGCTAAGTACGCTATTCCTTCAACCTCCACTCTCGTCGTGGGCCCCTACCTTACCCCTGCCAAATCGATAAGCCGATAGCTCAAGCCAGAGCCAGAGCCAACAAGGGCCCAATGTCGCCAAACGTTGATGAACAATGCTCCCTTGGTCCTTGAGTTCACACTGAACACTCGCTCGACAGTCGTTAACAATGGAACATCAACTTTTCGCGTCCTTATAACAACTCCTTATAAACCCTCCGATCCTCCTTTCCTCGATATGCCGTCGAATGCATCTACTATCATCATCCCTGCATTCAGACACGCGACGCAACTCCCTATAATCCCACTCTCATTATCACAACCGACTGCGACAGACTGATCAACAACTTCTACCTGCCCACAATCACAACTTGGCCCCGGCCGTACAATCCTATACGATGCCTTCCTACAGCCCCAACGCGCAGACTGCGCTCATAAAAGCCGTGAGAATCACCTTTGAACTACCTTCACCGTCTCCCAGCTCCCCGCTCACTCCAGATTCTCCTCAGACCAAACGAGTATTCGAGCCGAAAAGATTCCTTGAATCTATGGAAGACCTTATCGACGGCGTCATCCTTGGCTTAATTCTACACCAACTCGATCCCAGTTTTGACACGTCTGCGCTTGAGACAAACTCCAACTCTTCCCGGTACCTGACCAACAAACGCAACATCCAGAACATCTACAAAGGTCTTTTCCGATATATTCGACGTGCAGTACCCGAGCTTGCTTGCCAGGCCAAGAAGTTCGACTACCATGCCATTGCCGAGAATCCCGATGCGCAGGGTATCAGCCAGGTATCTTCCGACTTCTCTCCGTCCGACTCAGAGTTTTCGATGCTAATCCTACAGCTCCTGGCTGTCATGCTTGGTGTGGCCGCATTGGGCCCCGAGGCCCATACCTACATCCCCCGGATAACAGGACTCGACAAGAATACCCAGGCAGAGATTATGCAAATAATCCAAACGATACAGCAGGACATCAACAACTCACAGGGCGACGATGATGTGGACGAAGCGATCGACGCCGTTATGGAGGCTCGAGACATTGATCTACTTGTCGAAGAGCAGAATGCAGCATTGCGGTCACAGCTCGAATTAACCAAGAAGCAACTCTCCGACTACATCACCAGGCTAGACCATCTCCAGACAAGTCATGAGGAGCTCCGGTTCGATAAGGAGAAGAACGACCGGGAGCTCGAGGTCTTGCGAAAGGCTACTCTAGATGGTGTTAACAATGCCGAAATGATCAAGAACCTAGAGATTCAGGTGCACGACCAGATGGAGCTCATCTCTAGACACGAGGAAACGATACGCAAGGACGAGCGAATCAAGTCACAGCTGGAGGCTGAGGTTCAGAAGTTGACGCAAAAGTGCAGAGAGGCCGAAGAGCTCCGCGACCAAGCAACGGAGTGGAAGCACAAAGCCGAGGACTTGGAGAAGAAAGCTAACACCGCAGAGCGGTACAAGCAGAAGCTCGAGTCCCAGCAGCACCTTGCCAAGGAAGTTCAAAATCTTCAGTATGAGAAGAGCGAGCTGCAGGACCAAATCAAGATCCTGCTAGATGATCAGGACAGGGGGGCTCGTACCAGGAAAGCCGAGGACGAGCTGACCAAGATGATTACTCAGTCTGAGCAACATCTCTGGGATGAGCGAAGCCAGAAGAATCAACTGATGAAGGACATTGCGGGTCTCGAAGATGAGGTGATTCGATTGAGAGCTCGACAAACCCACGATGAGAACTTCATCAAAGATCTCCAGGAGCAGCTCCAGAGTGGCGGTGGCTCTCAAAGCGCAACGCCTGGCGCACTGGGTCTGGCATCCAGCCTCGAGGACGAACTTAACGATGCAGCTACCGAGGATGGTCAAACTGGCCAAGTTAATCTTCCCCTAGAATTATCTCGTCTCAAGGCCGAGAACGATTTGCTGCGCAGCACGATCGGCTCTGGAGATACTGCACCGATCCGGCGCGAGCTGGACGAAGAGAAACGACAACGTGCTCACGTACAGAAGAACTACAACGACATATTCGAGAAGCATGCTGTGCTGCAGGATCAAATGGAGGCTCTTATCAACAACATGACCGGTGAAGGGTTAGTCAAAGCGATTGATGAGGCTTCGATCCCCTATGGAAAGCACATACTTACTTCGGAGTACTACAGAACCAAGGCATTCCTTAACCTCAAGCAATCACTACTGCAGTGTGAGTTTGAGCTCGAACAGTCCAGGAAGAGAGAGAAGGATCTTTCTGCTCAAGTGGCAGACCAAGGTCGTGATCTTCTTGCTTCCAAGGCTCAGCTTTCCGCTCTCGACAAGGAGGGTGCCGATGCTCTCAAGGAGCTCAAGAGCGCCGATGTCGTTATTATCTCATCTCTCAAGTCTGAGCTCGACCATGCGCGAGAGCAACTTGGCTACTCTACTGCAGAGCGAGACGCACAGCAGACCCAGCTTGTCGAAGCTCTCCTTGCCAAGGACAAGTTGCGCAAGGAGGTTGAAGAGGGTAGAGAGCTGCAAGACATCACTGGCAGTGCAGAAGGCGATGCACCTGACAGTAGCAAGAAGGGCGAGTTGATCGAGAAGCTACGCGCTCGCCTTAGAGAAATCCGCGAGGTGAGTCCTTTTTACGATGCGATTCGCTACGGTGACAAGGAGGACCAAGTGGTCTTGGATGACAGGTCCTCGGAGGAATGCGACGATGGCATCTGGCCGCCAAGTCTAAGTATAGCAGGCGGTGGGACGAGTCAATCGCCAGGGCTGGCCCCTATCGATGTGGACTTGCCTAGGCCATCATCTGCGCATCTGCCTCGACGTCCCCTCAAGCGAGGGGAAGTCCCGGTTCTGAGTGACATGTGGACTCGTGCTGGAAACTGGCTGACAAGATATCTTTAGCAACTGGAACGATCAGAGACGGACAGAATCGACTTGCAACGTAAACTCAAGGCGGCGCACGATGGAGAAGCAGTGGCTGCACAAAAGGTACGTTTTATCCCCTATGTAGATCTCAAACACACTCGTTTTCATCATTTTTGCTCCTTATCGTGACTATGAAATCCTTACTGACCATCCGTGACCAAAGGCCGCGAGCGATCAAATCATTCGAAACCTCGAAAGAGAGAACGCCCTCATTTCATCAGCATGGTATGATCTTACGAGCCGGCTCCAGAGCAACCATGTCGTCTTGCAACGGCGTCACGAAGCTCCGCGGAGCTGGCTTAACAAGCAGAGGCAGATGGTCAATGGTCAGTTGCGCTTCCGCGACTCGCTCTACCTCTACTGACCTTCCCCCGTCAGCGACCCCGAAGCGATAGGTACTCGCGGGGTGACAAGAACCCCTGCTGTTTATGATAAGGCTCAGCGAGTCGCGCTTTCCAGCTGTGTGACATGACTCCCATGAAGCGCCGGTCTCGGTCGACATATTCGCTACCACACTGGGCTTACCTTCCGGCACTCAAGATCGCTTTTCACTATTCTTTCTTGATCCGACATTCTTATAATTGCCGACATCGTCTTGGAAAGACCCAGGGCGTCGCATTTTCCTCTTTCTTGATTTGTGTCTTTGAAGCATTGCGAGGGAGCTCAGGGAGTTTCATAAATGGGCGTCATTGCTTGGTAGACTGGTGGCTGGTGGGAGGATGGTTGCATTCAAACAAAATGCATTCTGCGACATCACTAGTATAGATATTACATGCCTAGGAGTCCTGTGTAGGGCTTTCTACACGGTTCAATACAGACTTGAGCTGAAGTTGCGCAATTGCAGCGAGGCTCGTAGAATGTGTTGCCATTTGACAAGGTTCCCATGATGGTATTCTCAAAGTCCGAAATTTGGATGAAGTGACTGTCATGACTTGAAGGCATACCAATCTTTATTCTCTCATAATTCCTCACCAGTCTGGTTGAGCTTGATCCTCCAGGTATTATTAAAAGTTATAACTGGGTTAGTGTTCACGACAGTCAAATGAGCCAGATGAAAAGGTTAACACTTCGAAAACCAACTTTCTGTTGATTTGAAACTATTGTAAAAAGACATTTTGATACATGGCTAATCGTCGTCCAAAGTAGGTAGCTTTTTCCACACATAGGCCACAAGACCGCAGGCAAACCCTCTACCCTTTTAACGCCTCTTTGGCCTGGAAGAATGGACTCCCTTTCTCCCGTTCGCCCCCCAGTTTACAGTTCATACCGTTCATATATCCAAGACGAGCTGGCTTGTATTTTCACACAGCAATCGTCTTGTTGCCGGCCACGTAAAGAGTCACCGGCGACAGCCTACCCGCTCCGGGTATCGTCTAGTTCTGGCCTCGCTTCTCGTTAAGGACCTTGAGCATGTTGCTCCATACTTGGCCAGGTTCTTGGCTGGCGTCGAGTCCGCTCCAGATGCCGTTCTTCTTGTAGTAGCCCACAACAGGGGCGGTCTGCTTGTGGTAGGTAACAAGACGCTTCTTGAGGGCCTCGGCGTTGTCGTCACTTCGCTGGATGAGAGGCTCGCCAGTAATGTCATCCTTCATGTAATCCTTGGGAGGGTTGAAGGTGGTGTGGTATGAGCGGCCGGAAGCGGGGTGGACTAATCGGCCAGTGATACGGGCAACGAGCAGAGAGTCGTCGATCTTGAGCTCGACGGCGTGCTGGAGAGTCTGCTTGCGCTCAGCAAGCATGGCATCGAGACCCTCGGCCTGGGGGACAGTTCGGGGGAAACCATCAAGAATGAAGCTGTAGCGCGAATTATTAGCAACTGCATTTGCAGATCACCGAGGTAGGATCGAGATTTCTGAGCACAAAATGTGAAGAACTCGGAAATCCCGGGGGAATGCGACTCACCCGCCATAGCACTCCTTGTTGTTGTTAAGCTCCTCCTTGATCATGCCAATCATGATCTCGTCGCTGACCAGGCCGCCCGCATCCATAATCTTCTTGGCCTCGACACCGAGAGGGGTCTTCTTAGCGACTTGAGATCGCAGCATGTCACCAGTAGCCTGCGCAATGGAAAATTCAGGGTTAGAAAGCCATATTCTTCTTGACGAGTGTACCGCGACGCGAATTGACATACCAGGTGGCAGCAAGAAAAGCGCTCCTTGATCTTGGGAGCCTGAGTTCCCTTACCTGTGAAGCAAAGTTAGCAAGCCGCTAAAGCAGCATTGCGACACAAAAACACTTACCAGCACCAGGAGGACCGATGAGAATCATTCGGATCTCATCGGTAGAGACGGGACCACCGGTAGCTCGCGACTCGAGCTTCTTGATGCGCGTGTCAATGGTGCTGATGACATCCTTGAGCTGCTTGAGCTCGTCCTCAATGAAACCCATTATTGCGGTTGCGGAAGGTGGAATTGGAACTTGTTCTGGCGGGGAATTGACAGAGATCGGGGGAGATCCGGAGAAGCAAAGACAGAATTGACGACGGGCTTTGTTTCTTGGAGTGAGGCTGAGGGAGTTAAAGAAGAGAGAGAAAAAAGCGAGAACAAAGTCGAGACAGGGAAATCTTGGGTGCGTAGCCGGAGGACGGGAGGTTTGGGGGAGGAGCTTTAGCGGGCTGTGATTGGCTGGATGCGGGCTGTTTCTGCTAGAGCGATGATGATGGGGGTGCACCCCTGTTCGGCATGCTAGACTTGCTGGGGATACGCCTTGGCCTTTGCTTGCCTTGCCGTTGAGCGAAATCATGGCTTTTCCTTTCTTTGCTTTGTCTGTGTATTTACACGTAACATATGGTTATGATACCACCAGATGTCATTCTCTATTATACTTACTTGACAGCATCGGTAATTGATTACATACTACTTAATAGCTTGTGCTGTTGTTAAAATTGGAAGTGCACAGCGACACACAACAGCAAGCTCTCAATCACAGGCTTCTACCATGACAAGGTACTCGGTACAGCTGCGGCGCTACAGACACCACCACCTGTTCGTAACATGACCAAGCTCCAACCATCACATTGCTTGACTTATACATAACCCTTCTGGGACAAACGACAGATACGGTGAGAACATGTGGTGTTAACATGGTAGCTATTTCATCCATCGTGACTACTTTCATATCCAATCAACGTCGTCATCTGAATTGCTTCAGTCTTTCATCCTCGTCATCGCCAATCTAGGGTAGATCGCAAACAACTTCAACAGCCGCCATATCCGGAACATGTCCGCTTCCAACTACCGCTATATGACAATACAAGGTGTTATAACCGTGGTCCACCGAAGCCTTCCGCGGCATCACTCGAGCACAGCACGGTACGTTTCAACGGAGTTTACTCGGTCGCCAGGGCCGAGGCTCAAAGTACTAGGTAGTTGGGATGCCACGGTCCCTTGATCCGAGATATCACCGCCGAATCCAGTTTCATACATTATTATAACACCTCACTTCACATAGGAGACGGTCACACCTCGGTCGGTGCATAAGACACTCAATTGTTATCTTATTGTTCCATGGTTAAAGGCATATGCACAAGGACTGACCTCCGGTAGTCGAACATAACGAGTGCCGTCGTCGCGCAATATCCTATTCGAGTAGTAGTGACATGGCACCCTCGCAATTCTACGCTTGCGCCCACGCGTAGGTGTGGTAATAGCCGGCTTCAACAGTGTTAGCCTCCATCTTTCCGTTTGCCTAGAAAACATCCCGAAGCCAGGCCCTAAAGGCCGCTGCAAGTTTATCTCGATAGCTCAATGTATTACAAACTTTCACATTGGACCCTGCTTGAGGCTGCTTCCCAACCCTTTGCTGCTGTCAATTACATCCTTACTACCGTTTTCCGGTTCGCGCCGAGGCCAAAGTGGGCGCCAATCTCATCACCATCGTTTCGCTTACCCAAAGTAGCATATCCGACTACGCTACGTCGAATCGAGGAAAGGTATACCTCAACCTGATACTTCATCGTGGCTTTCTCAAGACGACGCGATGATCTAAATAAATATCTTGATATGAAACAGCTCTAAATCATGGTGACCATATTGTATCCAGCTCAAATATCCATTGGAGATTGATACTGCTGCACTACAATAACTCAGTTCAAACATAGCCATCTCCCAACAAACGATGATGTCAGTAATGGGCACGGTCAACAAAAACAAAGCTACACCGTTTCCTCACTAGACCTCAAGTTGAGATGGTCCTTGTTCTTTTCAATGGGCCTATGCTTTCAACTGCGATGCCGCTTGAAAGCTCAGAAGTGGCTCAATCTTAAAGTGTGGCTGGTGACACGTGATGTGGCGTCACAAGGCTCAAGCTTGGATCCCCCGAAGTGCCTGGCCCAATCGGGAGCTAAGCTTCACTCCAAGAAGGCAGCCTCTAGACTACGTACGTGCGGCCACAATAATCACTGCATCAACATCACGACTCTGCCTTCAACTTCGCCGCGCACGCACGACAAAGATCGCGCATCGACTCTTTCCTTTTCACAGATAAGCATTCGTTGTAATAGATACCCATCGACGAAGCAACGATGCCTACCACAACAGCAGAAACCCTCTCCCTCGTAAACCGAAACGTCACCGTTGCGCCCCTCGTTCTCCTCTCCGCAGTCGATCATTACAACCGAACTGTTTCTACCAAGACAAAGCGACGAGTAGTGGGTGTTCTTCTGGGTCAAAATGATGGCAACGACGTGAGAGTATCAAACAGTTTTGCTGGTGTGTTATCCTAACGTCATGAAACCCATGAGGTGGGCAGCGCTTACAATGATCATTACAGTTCCCTTCGAAGAGGATGAGAAGGACCCTTCAGTGTGGTTCCTTGACCACAACTATGTCGAGTCGATGAACGATATGTTCAAGAAGGTCAACGCCCGAGAGAAGCTTATAGGATGGTACCACACCGGTCCTAAGCTACGCGCATCCGATTTGGAGATCAACGAGCTCTTCAAGCGCTACACACCCAACCCTCTACTCGTCATTGTCGATGTCCAGCCCAAAGAGTCGGGCGTTCCTACAGATGCCTACTTTGCTGTTGACGAGATCAAGGACGTACGTTAATGAACCGTGACCACAGCAACCGATGGAACCAGATACTGACATTACTTAGGACGGCACAACTACCGCACGAACGTTCGTTCACACTCCTTCGGTTATCGAGGCCGAGGAAGCAGAGGAGATCGGTGTTGAGCATTTGCTAAGAGATATTCGCGACGTGGCCGCCGGAACACTATCTACACGAGTCACAAACCAGCTGCAATCGCTTCAAGGCCTGCACCTTCGCCTGCGAGATATCGGCACGTACCTCCAGAAAGTCCTCGACAAGCAACTACCTGTCAACCATGCGATCCTTGGAAACCTACAGGACGTCTTCAACCTGTTGCCCAACCTTTCGACACCCGAGGCAGATGGCAAGTCTGGTGGCGGCGAGCTGGCATATGCGATGAGCGTCAAGACCAACGACCAGCTTATGGCTATTTACCTGAGCAGTCTGATCCGCGCCATCACAGCATTCCACGATCTTATTGAGAACAAGATCCAGAACAGGCAACAGCAAGAGGAGAAGGAGGCTAAGAAGGAAGAGGCTAATGGCAAGGATGAGAAGAAGGAGGACACCAACGGCGCGAACAGCGAGTCCAAGGAGGGCGCCGAGAAGGACAAAGAGAACAAGGAGACCAAGAAATAAGGGAGGAAGACAAAAGACCGGTAGATGGACTAGACTTGGACTGAGGCTCTTTGGCGTCTGGCGGAGGGAAACCACGGCGATATCCTGGCCAAAGGTTAAGGCAAAAGCGCCTTTGTACATTGATCATATCAAACTGGATTTTTAGAGGACGGAGCGAGGATAATACATACCAGACACCGCCTTGATCAGACAAGTCTTGGTATTGCTAAGATGACCCATTTTACAAGTCCGCAACGATGCCTGCCATCTCATCTCTAGACACAACCCGATTCTCAACATACGAGCCAAGCATCGCTGGCCACTTATCTACAATTAAGCAGGCGAGTAAATGCTTACAACATGGCGGTGCATCTCCCCGTGATTCTAAACTCAAGCCCCCAAACGACCACCCCTCCTGTAATGGCGGTTGTTCCACTTGATCTAACGCAGGTACAGGATGACTTGGAAATGCATCAAATGTGAAGCTCGCGCATGAGCAGTTCCACGCATTTAGATGTACAACGTAGCGCTTTGATGATGAAAGACCAAAGTCGCGGGTGCGGCGCGAAAGAGTTGCAGCGAGTGAACGAACAAGAAATGCATCGTTCTTTATGTCGTCTGAAGGAGTCTCATCTTGAAGTTCCTGGTTGCGTACTAATCGAGTGACGAGTCCCCGATCAAGTAGATCTAACGCTGGGAGTAGAAGATTCGGGAAGAGCACATGAAGGGTTAAGAGAAGAGGCCGCTGAGAGGGAGAGATGGCTTGAAGTGGTGTTGATAATGCGGGTGGTTGAGCGGGTCGAGGCGGCTGTGTGGATGAGATGTCGTCTGTAATGGTTTCTGGCGCAATATCAGAGATGGAGCTTATGAGGGATGTTATCAGCTGGCGATGGGAAGGGAGAGGCTCCATTGCCTTGGATTTGATGAGACTGGTTGCATGGTTTGATGGGTGTAAGGTGGAAGACTCTCGTCTCCACGCTGATGTGGGTGGTGATGATTCAAAGGCAACCAAAGGTTCAAGCTAAGAATATCTACATGTTGAACATCACAATATCCATTCTCAGTCTGATGCAAAGTTTTTATGAATTCTATAAATTATGTTTATTTTTCGATATTGTCCACATATTTGAACATATCTTCCGTTTTTTGTAACTTTGCACCGCCATGGGTGTCCCCATCTATGATACACTAAACCAATCGCTCTGCCTCATGCTTCCACACATACACGCACATTTCCTCTCTTTTTTATTGGATTATATCTCAAACCCACTCCTTGGGGTCTCGGAGGACATCCACAAGGCGCTGCTCCCTGCTCTTAGGCTCGGGCTCGTGCATGTACTTCCAGCCAGCCGTCAACGGCAAGCTCATGAGGATACTCTCAACCCTTGATCCGGGGGTGTTGAGGCCGAATGCCGTGCCACGATCGTGCACCAGGTTGAACTCGACGTACTTTCCACGTCGCAGCTGCTGCCAGTCCTTCTCCGCCTCGGTGTAGGGCATATCCTTGCGCTTCTCGATGATGGGGATGTAAGACGGTAGGAAGGCCTTGAGGCAGTCCTGGACAAACGAGAAAGTGTTCTCGCGATCGCGCTCGGTCTCGTCGAGGTCGTCGAAGAAGATACCGCCAATACCACGGGCCTCACCTCGGTGCTTGTTGAAGAAGTACTCGTCGCACCACTTCTTGAATCGAGGGTAGTAGTCCTTGTCGTGAGCGTCGCAGGCGGTCTTAATCGTCTTGTGGAAGTGAATGGCGTCCTCGTCGAAGAGGTATGAGGGGGTCAAATCGCAACCACCGCCGAACCACCAAGCTTGGGATGTGCCGTCAGGGTTGGCTGTCTCAAAGTATCGGTAGTTGAGGTGCACCGTCGGGGCCATGGGGTTGTAAGGGTGCAGAACCATGCTGAGACCGGCGGCGAAGAAATCGATCGACTCGAGATTGGGGTCCATAGTCTTGTGGTTTGCGCGCATCTTCTCAATGGCAGGCTTGGGAAGGGAGCCGTAGACAACGCTCACGCCGAGACCAGCTTTCTCGAAGACATTGCCCTCTTGAAGGACACAGGTGGTGCCGCCTCCACCGTTGGGACGCTCCCACTCATCCTTGCGAAACTTCTTGCCGTCAACTCTCTCGAGCTCAGCAACAATCAGGGCCTGTTGCTCTCGGATGAACTTCTCCATGCGCAGGCGCATGGGCGAGTCCTCAGTGACGCCGGACTCGCGCTTCTTCTGCGCATCTCGATCCGCAAGGGTGGAGGGGTCCGCGTTAATAGGTTCGGTTTCGGTCTGGGAGGAAGTAAGTTAGCAATTGGCCTTGCCACTACCTTGGGAGAGGATATCTGTACCATCTTGTAGGCTAAGGGGGCGATAGCACCAAGGGCGACAGCAGCGAGCCACAACGGGGAGTAGTTGGAGTAAGTTGTTCGTGAAGCTTGAGGACCGGCAGAACTAGACAGCCAGCGTCTCGTAGAAGCGAATTGAGTTTTAGAGAAGCGTGCAGAAGGAGATGCGAGATGCGCAGCAAGGCGCTGTGCAGGCCGTCTGGCAGCCATGACACTATATATTCAAACCTTGACCCGGGAAAAGGTAACGGCAAAACAAGGCCGAAGGCCGAGAACAGAACAGAAAGGAAACAAAAAAGACGACGATCAGGCGTTTCGGATGAGACCACTTGCGCGAAGAGCCAGGGTGCGGCAGAGGCGTTGAGGTATCAGAACGACTAGAAACTCGGGTGATAGTCAGAATCGAATGTTCGGCAATTGGCTTTCCTTCGGCGGAGGTTCTTGGCCTAAGGGACGCGTGGAGCGGGACACCTCAAAAGCTACGGCCGGCGGCCGGCCGGTGCCGAGGGCGGTCTAAAGCAACGCACCACTCGGGGGTACTAAACTTATGTAGCTCCGGCGATTTTTACAATCTGTCGAGAGCTTCTCCGGGCTCTTGTATTTCAAAACTGGTAATCAGCTTTGGAAGTAGAAATTTTCACAGAGACGCATGATTTCTCTCGTGATTTAAGTTTGGTGTAATATGGTTCACAGGCTGACAGGGAGTCCCTTACTTGTTAAAGTTGTCAGCAACTGTACTTATTAAGAACCTGTATGAAAACAATTGGACGATGTCTACACACGGTGGCGTTGAGAACTGTCCTGTCAGCGAGAGACAATCATTGTTCCTGACCAGACTGTTTATAAGGGCCGAATCACTGAAGAATTGCACTTGTATACAGCCGAAACTCAGTTGAAGTGATACACGTAAAAACAACAAGGCCAGATATAAAAGAACCACATCCATTGCATGAACGAATGCGAGAAAAAGTTTCAGGGACTGCAATCCACAGAAACAACTTTAATCTGGGCGGCTAATCAAGGCTTTCAGGTACGGCACCACTAGGTTAAGGTATTGGATGGTAAGGAGAAAGGCCATCCTTAGATTGGGTGGTCTTTGGCATTTCATGATTCGAGCCAAGTTACCTTACAGTAAGTACCAGATTATCTTCACTTCGCCTAGACTCATACCTGATATCATTTGAATATCTATAACTGATTGCAAGGTACCTTACTGCTGACTTACTGTAACTTACAATGACAGCAAAGAACCCTGGCGAGTGCTAGTGGACGTGGGGATGCTTGCATCTTGAACAGCTTGGGCTGCATCTGCCTAACCCTTTCCCGGATGGTCAATCCCCGTACCTTGAACCACTTTAGCGATGCCAGTCAGTCGGATCCGGGTGATAAAGCCTTGAGCTCTCTGCCAAGTTGAATCACCAGCATAAAAACAATGGAACTCCAAGAGTGTGAGATTCACTCACTCACATATCACGACCCTGTGACGATACAGTGCGACGTGACTTGCTGCTTCCCCGCCATCATTGCCTTGAGGGGCCTCTTGTGATTCACCGAACGTGATGACGCTAAGCCATTCAAGGTTTAGGCACATAGCCCCGCGCGCATGCCTCTCCCGTCACTGCCTGCCATTGCTTGTCTGCTGCCCGCCTTGTGCCTGCCCTGTGGTCTCCCTGCGGCCTGCGCCTCCGCTTGTTGCTGCTGCTGCCTCTGGCCGACCGCTCATCTGTACTGTGCCACCTTCCCGTCCGTGACTCTATGCTTTTCCTCATTCTTCTTCTGCCTGACGCAAGCAGATCGTAACCTAAACCCTTTTCTCATCTCCATCTTCGTCTCCATCTTCTTTTCCCTTATTCATAATCTCCCGGATTTTCCGCAGCCTCAAATCAACCGTTGTCTCGACAGCTATATTCCCACTTCCGATACCACACTTACCGCCTCTACTTCTTATCAGCCATCACCGTCATCATGCGCAGCAAGTTCAAGGACGAGCACCCCTTCGAGAAGCGCAAGGCCGAGGCCGAGCGCATTCGACAGAAGTATGCCGACCGTATCCCGGTATGTATTTCGCAACGACTTTTTTCTTTAGTTCTTTGTTCCGAACTCGAAGACGAGAGACTGGCGGGCCCTCGCAGCTGTGCAGTGACCGCCTTACTCGTTTCATTTTCTATATCGTCTGACAATCAGCTAACATGTTACAAATAGGTTATCTGTGAGAAGGTCGAGAAGAGCGATATCGCGACCATCGACAAGAAGAAGTACCTGGTCCCTGCCGACCTGACCGTCGGCCAGTTCGTCTACGTCATCCGCAAGCGAATCAAGCTCTCTCCCGAGAAGGCCATCTTCATCTTCGTCGACGAGGTGCTTCCCCCAACAGCTGCTTTGATGAGCAGCATCTACGAGGAACACAAGGACGAGGACGGGTACGTTTACCAACCAATACTTAAGGCGCAACCGAGTTGCTGACATATCTATAGCTTCCTCTACATTACTTACTCTGGCGAGAACACCTTTGGTGAAGCTTAAGAGCAAGTCTTGCGGGATCGGTCCTCTATTCCATGTCGAGAATGATGAAGGCGTTACGGTCGTGTTTGGGTGAATCTTTTTTGAAGGCCACTGGTTATTTTCATGTTATCTTTTTGAGCCCGTATTCTGGACTCCCATAGAGTGTTACACTGCTCTTCATGGCAACATTATCCGTTTAGCTTTGCTAGGTCTGACGGCACGGCTACGATGTGAAATATCATTTCACTGTTTGCTGGATAATGTCAAGTCTATTTGCTGGCAAGCTTTCGATTCTTGTGATATCTGTTTGACCTCGATTCCTGCTGGCCATGAACATCTGAGCAACAATAGTCAGTCAAGCAGTCTTGAACCTATCCCATGGCTCAGTCACGCTCATTTGAGCCCCCACGAGAACGACCGTTAGGCAGCTGTAGCTATCACCTGATCAGTCCAGGTTGGAACTGTGAGCGCTAGCACGCCATGTGCCTGGCCGGCTTTGTCAGATTATGTTGGTTTAGTGGAGGGTACTGTAAGCTGCTGCGATCGGCATTGTTTACAAATGCCAAACTTGCCACCGATAAGATAGTTCATAGTCTTTGGACGAACACCCTGGCATCACTATCATACTGGCTTTCTCGTATCAATAAGTCTGAATGATTTATCAATGTCTATGGAAGTTGCTACGAACAATTAGGTACTAGTGCGGGTAAACGGTCTAATCGTCCACGACTTATACTGCCTTGTTGAACGCCATAACAGCGTAGCGAAAAGACCCGTTGGCATATCCCCGCCTCATTGCGCGAAATGATTGCAAGAAAGCAATACCATCACGACCTTGCGTGAATGCAAATGCCCAGAGAGATGGGTTTTGTACGAGTGACCAAGTAATATCCCTTAAATGCGAGTGTAAGCTTAATGATACAGATAGTCGGAATAGAAGGTATCCATACCATGTCTTTCGAACCTGTTGACTAATGTCTTTTGGCTCAGAGAAGATTTGTAACCCAGCCCGCTTTGCCAGATCAAGGTAACCTTGCTGGGTGCAGAGGGGCGGGAGGAGCATGCCATCTGTCCTCTTTTTAAGCTCAGGAGTACAGATATTCAATGGAGAAACTTACCTTCGATAGGTTTGATGTCGTTGGCAAAGGTTGTATCGTCTAGATCCTCAGCTTTAAACCAGTCTGCCAACACTAGCTTGCCTCCAGGCTTGAGGGCCTTCATGACATTCTCAAAGAATAGTGCCTTGTTTGGGAAGTGGCTAAGAGCTTCACTTATCCACACTGCGTCGAATGAGCCCTGCTGATCGTTAAAGAAATCGCCCATTTTCTCAGCATCGAGCTCGAGAAACTTGACTTTCCCTTCACCAAGCGGGGCGAAGCCATGTTCATCTGGCGAGGCCAATGAACCTTCATCCTCAACAGCGGTTTTGGTCAGACGATTGGCGATCTCAACTTGCTTGGTGGAAATGGTAATGCCAGTGACGGAGCTACCGTGCTTAGAAGCTAGATATCGAGATGTTCCGCCGATACCGCAACCGACATCAAGGACTGAGCTGTTAGGAGGTAGCTTTGAGCTGTCGAGAAGTAGCTGGATGAGGTTCGCTTGAGCTTCTTCCTTTGTCTGAGTAGCTTCAGACTCTGGAGTTGGCCAGTATCCATGATGGATGTGCTCTCCCCTGGTAAGTAGTAAGTCGGCGGATCAGCAGGAAAAGTAATTGACAATTGAACAAGTCTCAATAAGAGCTGCATTGAACTTTGAACGTACCATAAACTTAGGTAGTAATCGCTGGCAAGGTCATAGTGGAGCTTGATTCTGTCCTTGAGGACTTGCATTGTTGAGTGAGCGAGACCAAGTGGAGTGTCATATTGCTTGCTCAAATCGGTAGCTTGCTCTCCAGATACTGCGGCGGCCATGGTAACTTTGTTATTTTGAGGCAATAGTCACTGAATATCGGAATTAGGTGTATGCAATTGCGGTCTCTGTAAGAAACAACAGGATGGTGTTGATCTCTGTGATTTGGAGATGTTATCAAGCTGGAATGAACCATGCAGGTACCCCGCAAGTCAGATCTACGCATCAGTGACTGCAGGGTGACACAATTGCTACCTTGCTCTACAGACAACACGCAGCCATATGAACCCATTCACACAAACAGATAGGATGGTAGGGTGTTCTAAGATAATCCAATAAAGTGAGCATTAATTTAGAAGAGTCTACTGGCAATTTTGCAGCAATAGCGACATAAGTATATCCGGAATGTGTGTAGTAGTTGACGGAACCAGTTGTATGTGTGTTTCTGTACGATCATCGGCGGCCTTCTGTTGAGAAGCAAAACCAAACACAGTCACTCAACAATTGTTTCTTGAACTGAGACACACTGCTTAGCCAGAAGGCAGTTTCCTGCCAGAAGATCAGAGTAAGCTGCAACCTGGGTTCTCAAATTACGAGTTTGGGGAAGAACCGCTATTTGTTGCTATGGCAAGCGCCTACTGCTCACAGAAAGCTGATCGAAATCAACCGCCAAAGCCTTGGCATTTAATAAAGAAATCCCGTTATTTTAAGCTCTCCCGAGATGGTTGGGTTGCACATCTTCTAGACTTTCTGTCTTCTAGTGGGCTCTGTTTCACTACGCGCCAAAATAGCTGCCAGCGGCTGTAACCGCAGCCAATCGTTTTACACAAGAATGACAAAGTTGCGACGACATTCCGATGGGTCGATACACAGAGGCGCTTCGCAAGATTACAAGCCTTTAATCGCTATTTTGAGATCTTCTCAGATGAAAGGTTGTTTTACTTTGCTACTTTCTCCTTGTGTTGCCCACCGTAGCACACAACTTCATGAGCTGGGCAGACAACAAGGGAGGATATTTCCCCTCCATATGACATCATAATCTATAACAGCCGCTTCTAAGCTTCATTCCATGGCTAAAGAGCTCCAGCCGCAAACTCTATCTTTTAACCACCTCACCTCACCGCTGACCAAGTTTCAGAATCTGCACGGCGATGATCAGAAACATGTTAAGCCAACCCGTGACTCGTTCCAGAAAATCCTGTTTCAACCAAACCTCATCAAGTGGCGATTTCTTTGGATGAGATCGGCGGCTACCGACCACGTGAACCCCTGTCGTCTAGGGCCCTGAACAGAGACCCTTTGACCTTTTTTAGGAAGTCCTTTATCCAGGGTCCGGGGTCTTCAACGGTGAAGGGACGCTGTGCAAGGGTTTGATTGGCTGTCGGGCCTTGCTTCTTCGACCACTCTACCACGACATCCTAGCCCGCCATTTCGAAAATACTCACCACCACAGCAAGTTCTGGAGATGATCCTACCCATTTGAATTCGTTTCTCGGAAGACCCTGCTCTTTCCAGTGACCTACACGATGGGTCTCTACGGCGCGGTTCACCTAGTTTGCATGTCGGAATCAGACACAGCCTCCGTCACTGCGCTCATGGTCCAGGCTAGGGTTTCATGAGAATCAGCTTGCAATGGCGTCACCCACTTTGAGAACCAAGATGCGTTGTCTTCCTATCAGTTAAATCCCATGTACTTCGCCGCCAGTCTGATGGTGAGGTTTGGAACGATGGGCACCACTCACCTTGTCGCTCCACGGTGTTCCCCTTGCACTCTGCGTGAGTCACTATATATCTATACTTCAACTCGCACCCCATTCACTTGGCGGCTGCTATTGTTGATGCTGTGATATTGTACCTTGCTCAATGTGCAAGTTTGTCCCTGGACTATTTGGAGCGGCTCTATAACAACCAACCCATGCTTGAGGCGGCTGGGCCACTCAAGCGACAAGTCAAACAACCTCGTACCTAGCCCAACGCAAAGTCTACTCAAGCCTCAGCTTCAGTTCTATTACGAACGCTACCTCAACCTTCAAACGGTCCGTTGTGTTCTTGGCCAAGTTTCGGAACCGTTTGTGTTCAGGCCTTTGCCAGCATCGTGACTGGTCACCGGTATTGCGCGGGCGCTTAGCTCAACCTCACTTTCGTACTCTAAGCGCTGCCGCCAAAACCACCAAGGAATTCGAGGGCGTTTCTGCTCTGAGCTGATATCTATTGGGATTTTCTATTCATTGGACGCTCCAATTGTGGAGTGAGTCAGGTAGGTTGCCAAAGCTTTCTACAATCACTCACTTCTCTTATTGTTGTTGTTCCCCTCCTATTGTTGTTCTATTGTTCAATCGCTTTTTCTTTCACTTATACACAATCGCATTTTTACCCACAACAATCAGCATGGAATCATAGACGATAGATTGGAAATCTTTTGCTCACGGCCTTTATTTCCTTTGTCCGGATTTCTGTCATCTCTTTCCTTGGAATCTTAAATTAATCTTTGCCCTTTCATCGTGTTAATCAGCATCACATCCCATACCGGACTTGATCCCTTTCGCTGCATCTTCACAATTTCTACTTTACTCTACTCTACTCATTCAAAACTGTTTGTTCAAATATACCAACACGCATAGATCCAAGATGTTCTCCTCACGGAAAGACAACGACGACCCGCCGGTCTACCCGGCTGTTCCCAACTCCCTCCGGTCAGAATCATTCGAAATGACCGAGATGCGAAAGGTTCAAGAAGCTCGAGCCGATACTGCTCCCAACATCACCCCTTACCTCAGCCTTCGATCAAGACTCTCTCAAATATGGATGAATCGCTGGACAATTCTTCTCATCCTCGTCCTGGTCCGAGTCATGATCCTCATCGTCGATCTCAAAGAAAACGTCGGAGATGCCAAAGTCAAAGCCCTCTCAGCCTGTACCAAAGTCGAGGATGTCGGCAGCGCCATGGCCTCCATGCCTCATTACCTGTCAAAGGGTGTCAACGAACTCGCTGCCTCTGGAATCGAAAAGTCTGTTGAAGCAATGGTTTACCTGCTCGACCTCGTCCTTGTGGGTGTTGAAAACATCATCATTTTCTACATCAACTTCCTTACTGCTACATACGTGTGCCTGATTACAGCCATGGTCCACGGCAGTCTGGATGCAGTTGCCGATGTAACTGAAGCAGCGACCAAAAAGTTCAACGATGTGATCGACGGTGCTGTCAGTAAGATCGAGGACATTTCTAAAGATTTGGAAGACGGTATCAACAAGGTCACTAAGGGTATCGAAGACTCGGTCTTTGGAGACCTTGTTCCTGATATCCCAACAGTCGACTTCTCCGGACCTATCGATGATCTTAAAGACTTCGACCTCAACTCTACGGACTTCGTCAAGGACGTTCGCCAGCTGGAGGAAGATCTACCTGACTTTCGAGAAGTCCAAAACTTGACGGAACAAGCTATCTCCATCCCATTCAACTTCGTTCGCAAGGCCCTCAACGAGACCTATGGCAACTACAAGTTCGACCGGGATGCGTTTCCTCTCGCCCAAAAGGAAAAGTTGACCTTCTGCTCCGAGAATACCGCACTCAACGATTTCTTCAACAACCTGTTTGAGCTCATCGCCAAAGCTCGAACCATCTTCATCGCTGTCTTGATCATTCTCGCCCTGGCAGCCATTGTCCCTATGGCCTGGCTTGAGATCAAGCGCTGGCGACGGCAACAACAGCATGCGCGCCTCATTGCTCAGAACGCGTATGACCCCATGGATATTGTCTACATTGCATCTCGACCCATGTCGGCGACATTCGGCATCAAGATCGCTTCGCGCTTCAAGGGCAAGCGACAGATTCTTGTGCGATGGCTCATCTCTTATGCCACTTCGGTACCAGCCCTGTTCATTCTGTCACTTGCGATTGCCGGGTTCTTTTCCTGCTTCTGCCAGTGGCTTCTGCTCAGGGCGATTAGGGATGAAGTCCCTGCTTTGGCAGGTCAGGTTGGCGCCTTTGCCGACGATGTTGTGGACAACCTCGAGGGTGTATCCGCCAAATGGGCCAACGACGCCAACGGTGTAATTACAGGGTTCAACGACGACATCAACAACGACGTCCTTGGCTACGTTACCAACGCCACTGATGCAGTCAATGACACTCTCAACACGTTCCTTGAGACTATGGATGATGGACTCAACACGGTCTTCAAAGGAACCATTCTCCTCGACCCTATCAAGACAGTCCTCCACTGTGTCATCGGCATCAAGATCGAAAGCGTGCAGAAGGGACTCACCTGGGTCCATGACCATGCCGAGGTCAACTTCCCACTTTTCGAAAACAACACCTTCAGCATGGGTGCCAAGGACTCGGTTGGAGGCGACTCGGAGCTTAACACGTTCCTGGCATCCCCGTCGAGCGCCACTACTGATGAGGTCACGGGGGCTGTCAAGGCAGTTACAGATTGGCTTCACAACAAGCTTATCCAAGACGCTCTTATCTCTACCGGCCTGCTTCTCCTCTACGTGCTTGTTGTTCTTATTGGCGTAGTATGGACACTGGCTGGCATGGCATCACCCGACAAAAGCCGCGCTGAAGGTGGCATGCGCTACACTGGAGACGACCGACCTGGCCTTAGCCCCCGTATCGGACACCGAGACGATGCGTACCCCGACGGCGCGACGCACTTCCCTCGATTTGGGTCCTCTTCAGGCGAGGAAGATGCCTACAGAGAAGCTCCGAGCGGACGTGATGAGAAGTTCATGTCGGGAGGAACAGGGGCTCGTGCCACACAGGTCGATGGTCACCAAAGAAGTAGCTCCTACGGCTACCTGGACACGGCAAGCGGCAAATACTAGGAGTGTTGGAGCCCGATAGCCAGTTGAAGGATGGTATTCCCTTGCAGTTTTCTTTATTACTCCGGCTCTGGCTGGACCCGCGCCGAGAGAGACGATCCTTACTTGACTGCACGAAGCGATGATTACATGGAAAGCGTTGGTATTATCTTGGAAATGGAGGCAACTCAACTATATTTCGTTTGTTTCTCAGTTGATATCCAGAAGGATAAAGATGCAGTGGTCGTTTAAATAGGTTATATTCCGTGTCTTGGGGGGAATCCTGAGTCTGGGTTCGTTGTCTACACTGTTTGTGGTCATGATTTCAAACCAGATTGTTTCTAGCCCTAGAATGAGACAGTAACACCAAATTGATGGCTACAATTGCGAAATGTTTCTTTCACGTGAATTCTACTAATATGTGAGTTGCTATTGTGCATGTGCCTGTTGGATGTGAGGAGACAGATGTATGGCATCACACACTCCGTTCTAATGCTCGAGGTCTTGTTTCAGTCAGGAGTCTTTGTACCAATATTTCTTTGAAGTGGTTATTTAACCGGCATAATGCTTGTCTTGTAAGCCGCATGGTATGAGACTCGGAGTTGCTTTACGAAGAGATTCCACCTGCATAAGCGAAGTGACGGTGACTGTCTGTTTGGTGAGATATCCTCGAGTTTATCCAGGATCGCGAATGCTTACATGCTCGCTCATACCATTTATATGGTCTTGTAACACGATGTTAAATGCCATGCTGCAAGACCCTGAAGCTGTAACCTACATACGTCCAATGTCAGGTTGATTGATTACCGAATTAGGCAAGTCCGGGGCCGATGTGGGCTGCTATGATGCCCGCTGCAGGGCGGAGTGTGGGCGGAATATGCAGCTGCGGGCGACGTGCATGAGCGGCAGGAGCTAAACGAGTCAATGGCAGGTGGCGGAGAGCATTCTTCCGGGATCGGTGGCGGAAAATGCAGTCACCAGCAACCTTCGGCCATTGATTCGCCCTTGCCCCCAAATTCTTCCAGGTTCTTTTAAAAAGATCAGGTCCTCGCTGGAAAAAAATAACCTCTAGAACCCAAACACTCCATATTATTTCTGGGACCAGAGACGGAATCAATTCATTATGGACGCTATCAAACAGACTTTCAGGCGCTGCAAGGAGCAGAACAGGGTTAGTAGACACTGTCTGAATGCCCCTCCGCGGGGTAAAACGACGAGAATCGCAACTTTTGCTGGACGAGACAAAGAAACTGACAATGGATCGTGTATAGTCTGCGCTGGTCACATATGTCACTGCTGGCTATCCCAAGCCTGAAGATACCCCAAACATCCTCCTGGCTCTGGAGAAGGGTGGCGCTGGTGAGTTCTCCTGATCCCAATGACGTTTATGATTTCCGTACTGACCGAGATCGCAATTCAGATGTTATCGAAGTCGGTGCTCCCTTCACCGACCCAATTGCCGACGGCCCGACTATTCAGACTGCCAACACGGTTCGTACAACATAATTCTCTCGATTAGGCGGAAATTGACTGGGTATAGATTGCTCTTGACAATGGCGTCACAATCGAGTCCACCCTGGGCATGGTGAAGGAGGCCCGATCTCGCGGTCTCAAGGCCCCCGTTATGCTTATGGGTTACTACAACCCTCTTCTCAGCTACGGTGAGGAGCGACTGCTCGAGGACTGCCACACTTCCGGCGTCAATGGCTTCATTGTTGTTGACTTGCCTCCTGAGGAGGCCATCTCTTTCCGAAAGCTCTGCAACAAGGGCCGGTAAGTGAAAACCAGGGAAAATTGTGTAGTACTTGACACTGACTGTAATATCTATAGCCTCTCATACGTTCCTCTTATCGCCCCCGCTACTTCAGATACCCGAATGAAGATTCTCTGCCAGCTCGCCGATTCATTCATCTATGTCGTCTCCCGCATGGGCGTCACAGGCGCCACCGGTACCCTCAACGCGAACCTCCCCGACCTCCTGGACCGAGTTAAGAAGTACAGTGGCAACAAGCCCGCCGCTGTCGGATTCGGTGTCAGCACTCGAGAGCACTTCCTGAGCGTCGCTACCCTCTCTGATGGTGTCGTCGTCGGTAGTCAGATTATCACCACCATCAAGAACGCCGAGCCTGGCCAGGCTCTTTCCGACGTCGAGAAGTACTGCGCCTACCTGTCAGGCCGCGACTCGGATGAAAATACCCGCGAGGTCGGCCTTGTCGAGGCTGTTGCTGGAGCTAAGGAGCCCAGCGGTGAGAACGTCACTGTCAGTGGTACAGTGACAGATGCGGATATCAGTGCCGAGGAGGATAGCGCTCTGGTGGCTCAGCTTGCTGCTCTTCACGGCAAGATTCCCGAGCGATTCGGCGAGTTCGGTGGTCAGTACGTTCCCGAGAGTCTGATGGACTGCCTGTCACAACTGGAAGACGGATTCAACGCGATCAAGGATGACCCCTCATTCTGGGAGGAGTACCGATCTTACTACGAGTACATGGGACGACCCGGCCACCTTCACTTGGCCGAGCGACTCACCGAGCATGCCGGTGGCGCCAACATCTGGCTCAAGCGTGAGGATCTGAACCACACTGGTAGCCACAAGATCAACAACGCCCTGGGACAGCTCCTCCTTGCCCGACGACTTGGAAAGACTAAAATTATCGCTGAGACTGGTGCTGGACAGCATGGTGTCGCTACTGCCACCGTTTGCGCCAAGTTCGGCATGGAGTGCACAGTATACATGGGAGCTGAGGATGTCCGACGACAGGCCCTCAACGTTTTCCGTATGCGACTGCTCGGTGCCAAGGTTGTCGCCGTCGAGGCCGGCAGCAAGACCCTCCGAGACGCCGTCAACGAGGCTCTCCGCGCCTGGGTCGTCGACCTGGACACCACCCACTACATCATTGGCTCTGCCATCGGACCTCACCCCTTCCCCACCATCGTCCGAACCTTCCAGTCCGTCATCGGTAACGAGACTAAGCAACAAATGCTTGAGAAGCGAGGCAAGCTCCCCGATGCTGTCGTCGCCTGTGTCGGTGGAGGTAGCAATGCTGTTGGCATGTTCTACCCCTTCGAGAGCGAGCCCAGTGTCAAACTTCTGGGTGTTGAGGCCGGTGGTGACGGTGTTGAGACAGCCAGACACAGTGCTACCCTTACCGGTGGTTCCAAGGGTGTCCTGCACGGTGTAAGGACATACGTCCTCCAGAACAAGCACGGTCAGATCACCGAGACACACTCCGTTTCCGCTGGCCTGGACTACCCTGGTGTCGGTCCTGAGCTGAGCTCTTGGAAGGACAACGAGCGAGCCAAGTTTGTTGCTGCCACTGACGCCGAGGCCTTCCTTGGCTTCAAGCTCATGAGCCAGCTTGAGGGTATCATCCCCGCTCTTGAGACTGCTCACGGTATCTACGGTGCCATTGAGCTTGCCAAGACAATGAAGAAGGGTGAGGATATCGTCATCTGCGTGAGTGGTCGTGGTGACAAGGACGTGCAGAGCGTCGCCGATGAGTTGCCCAAGCTGGGCCCCAAGATTGGATGGGATCTCCGTTTCTAGATTAAAAGTGATACCATATTTGGATTAAATAGCAACCCTTGAAATGATAGCATGAACAAAAAAGTCTTTTTCTATCTTGGCTCTGGCGGGTTGATGTTACAATGATTGGAAGGCGTTGAAAAAGGGGGGGTTTTGGTACATATTATACATAAAAACGTTTTTACACCGTAATCGCTTCCTTGCCCTTTGCCTTCTTGCCTCTTGTCTCGTTGCCCTGTGTCTTCTTGACAGCCGCCTCTGCCTTGTCAAGTTCTGCGAGCAATAGCGCCTCGTCTTCATCCGACAACTCTTCAATGCCGTCCAGATCAGCCAAGTCCTCATCGCCCAAAACAAACTCCTGCGATGCCCTTAGCTCGCCTAGCGTCGCCTGGCTTCGCAAGCTCAAGGGACCGGGGGTAGCAAAGTCGAGCGCATACTGAATGATATCGTCTCGGTCCTCAATCTCCTTGGGCTCCATGCCCAACGCAACTCGCTCCTCGTTGAATCTCTTCTGAATATCCTTGGACTGCATAAGCAGCCACCTCAGGTTCCAACCACCAGGACCGAGCTCCTTTATCCGTGCGGGCTTGCTCTTGAGCAGGTACTCTTGGAGACCACCCTCACGGCGGATGGTCTTGAGTACGCGGAGAGTAAGGCGGGTCTTCACATTTGCGCCAATTGCAGGAAGTGGGAAGCTCTTGACGTGAACGTTTGGACGCCAGAAACGTCGGGCCTTGTTGTTGTACTTCTCCGCAACAGTGTTTCCAAAACGAATTCTCGCTGAGCCGTAAAGACCCTTGTTGGACTGCTTATAGACACGGCGCTCACCATAGGGGTATGGCGGGATGAGACGGTCGGGGAGACGGTGTGACTTGATCGTCTTGGTCTGCTGAGGGAGAGTTGTGCTGAAGAGACGGAAGTTGGTCGACGGGGTCGATGAAGCCAATGCCCTCAGGGCTGGCCGGGCGGGGGCCAATGATGCCATGGTATCGGATATCGGTATGTGTTTCTCGAGTTATAGGCGAGGCATTGGCCTCAATTGGCGTCGGGGTGGGCGAATATTTCGAGCGCGGACTGCCCCCTTCGAGATGCGCTGATCGTCGACGGTATCTCTTGATACTTTTGGCGTTGAGATTTTTGGGGTGTCGTCGTTCGGAGGGGTGTGATGTTCCGGCGCCGGAGACATGGGCTGCTTACACCCAGTTGTCAATTGTCCAATCAGGTGATTTCGTGCTGTATTCGCGAACAGGCGTCTCCACTACAAGCTTGGGAGCTCGACTAACAACAAACTAAACAATGAAAGTCATGCCAGCATATACGGCTGGTTTTGGTATACGATGACGATGTTTCCGCCTGTGGAGGACTCTGTTCTACAGAATAATCCAGACTTTTCAAATCTTTATAGTAAACTTACTAATGTCATACTTAATCCGGATGGTTCAACAAAGAACGACCCCGCGGCCAAAGGGCGGGCTGCAGTTCGAGAGGTAAGAGATTATCAACATGATACTTATAGCCTCTTATGATTATACGATATTGACTTTTTTGATAGGAACTCGACCGTCGTCGTTTAATCTCAGCGAAACAACATCTCCTCACTCGTGCCATCTCAACCGCGACACCAGCGAGTACACCGCCCGCAACAAGAGCAAACTCCCGTCTACGAGCACCCCAGAACCAAAAAGGAGGAGACTCGAAGTCCCAACAACAGCAACAACCTTCACTTCCAGAGCCTCTTTTAGATCTATTAATTGTCCTTCCTCCGCTTCTCGACCCCAACAACCCACCTCTTCCACAAGATACCCTCCAGCTTCTATTCGCCCATCCTCCTCTCTCAGACCTCGAAACTCTCCTTCCGACTCTTGCGCCTGTGATCGCTTCGAACCTACGTACCTCGGCATTGGGCCTTGCACGAATCGCACATCCTTCTACGAATCCCTCCTTCCTCCACCGCCATATCGCTTCGTTGCCGAGTACACTGTCTAGTTTGCGATCCGACCTCACCGCCGCAGAAGCAGACCTGAGCGCCCACCGCCTACGCTCGCTCGCCGCCCTCACAACCCTTCTTCAATCTGCCAGCAATGCGCTGAGCCTTCTTGTCCGCGCCCTCGAGGTCAAGCACGGTGTTGTAGCTCGGAGCCTGGAACTTCGCGCCGCAGAAGTCTCTTTGCACGCCCGCCGACATGACGCCGACGCTGCTATAGCTGCTGCCTCTGTGCGCCGTGCAGTGTATACTCCCGAGGCGATTGCTGCTCTTAAGAACTACGGTGCTCATCTACGTGACGCCAGAATACGTGGCGAAGAGCGCATTCGTGGTCTGACAGCTGAGCTGGAAGAATACGGCGTCGGAGTCGATGGCGGGGAGAGCAAGGAGAGGAAGATGAGAGAGATGTCGAGGGTGTATCGGGAAATGTCAAGGCAGATGGATGATGTGAGAAGAGACCTGGATCGATTGAACCAGGGGTAAACAACAGGTGTGAGATATTATGGTCAAGATTGTTTACGCTTTACGAAGGATAACGATGTACAAAAATGATTGAGTTTGGCTTTGACTCGGCATGTACTTGATTTAACTAGAATATATCACATAGTACTTCACGGTCATATACCGAATAGGATAGTGCACTGGAGGTAGAATCGACACGTGAGGTCCGTATCTTTTGTAGGTTACTTGTACATGTATTTTCAATTGTCTTCGTCTCGTCATTAACCGCCAAGCCAGATGCTTGACCTAGACTCAAGACTGGGGGGTATTTTCAATCTAATCCATCCCGACAGCTTTCATGGCCGTAGCTGTCTTCATACATCCAAGAAATCGCTCGCTCTAAAACGATCCAACTTCATTGGGTGTACTTCTTTCACAATTCTTTTTATACCATCTTATAACATATTTAACCCTTGACCTTGTAGATGGCCTCGGCGAGACGGCCAACGTTGTCAGAAGTGATACCGGCAACGGAGATACGGCCGTCCTTGGTGGCGTAGACGGAGAACTCCTCGGCAAGACGGGTCATCTCCTCAGCAGTCAGACCGGTGTAGGCGAACATACCGATCTGGCTGGTGATGTGAGACCAGTCGTGCTTGGAGCCAAGCTTCTCAAGGTTCTCCTTGAGGAGAGCACGCATGGTGATGATGCGGTCAGCCATGTCCTTGACCTCACCGAGCCACTGCTTGTAGAGAGTAGGGCTGTTGAGGATCTCGGAAGCGATGCGGGCACCGTGGATGGGAGGGTTGGAGTACAGAGGTCGGATGAGAATCTTGAGCTGAGAGTCGACACGCTTCTTCTCGTCGGCATCGGCGCAGACGATGGAGAAGGCACCAATACGCTCACCGTAGAGACCCATGTTCTTGGCGAAAGACTGGCATAGAGCAATGTTGTGGCCCTGCTCAACAAAGTAGCGGACAGCGAAGGCATCCTTGTCGGTGTCGCCGCTGGCAAAGCCCTGGTAGGCCATATCGAAGAAGGCGAAGTGGCCCTTCTCCTTGACAACATCAGAGATCTGCTTCCACTGCTCCTGGTTGGGGTCGACACCAGTAGGGTTGTGAGCACAGGCGTGGAAAAGGAAGACACTGCCGTTAGGGGCAGCCTTGACATCAGCAATCAGACCCTCGAAGTCAAGGCCAATGGTCTTCTTGTCGTAGTAGCGGTACTGCTCGACCTCAAGGCCAGCGTGGTTGAAGACGGCCTTGTGGTTAGCCCACGAAGGGTTAGGGATGTAGATCTTCTTCTCGCCAGGGAAGAATTTGGCGAGGAAAGCAGCACCGACACGGAGGGCACCAGTACCAGAGATGGTCTGGGTGATGGTGATGCGGTCCAGGGCGGGGCTGTTAGGGCCGTAGGCCAACTTGGCGGCGGCAGGAGCGAACTCAGGAACACCAGTGATGCCGGCGTACTCCTTGTTCAGCTTGGCTTCGACGACCTTCTGCTCGGCCTCACGGACGGAGGGGAGAACGTAAGGCTTGCCAGCATCGTCACGGTAGGCACCGACACCTGTATGCGAATCGAGTCAGATCAAGTCGAGGAACAGCGAGATACCTCCGCATTCGGGATGGTGTGGGGGATGACGTCGCAACATACCCAGGTTGATCTTCTTGTCGAACTTGTCGGCCTTGAAGGCTTCAGTGATACCTAGAATGCATGTTAATACTCATTCTTACTGTGATGAGTTGTTTTTGCTCTGGCGCAACTATCCCCGTACTCGGTGGAGCGGAGCGCAATGCATTGGGAGTCATCATACGTACCAAGAATAGCCTGTTTCAAACGAAAACAAGCAATTGATTAGCAACGGAGCTTGCGCAAAGCTCGAAAATCATATATTTTACTTACATCCTGCAAGTAATTAGCATCAAAACTAAAAAAAGATACGCGCCAGCAATGGGGAAGCTTCTTACAGGAGGACCTTGGGGAACGTTAGCCCAGTTAGAGGCAGCGCGGATGGCAGCCAAGTTGTACTGGGCAGGACGAGCAGCCCGGCGGCTGGCGACTCGGAGAGTAGACAGCATTGTGAAGGTGATGATAAGGATGGATTGATGGTAGAGGGGAGATTGAAGGAGGAGAGAGAGGAAGAGGGGAGAGGAAGATGGGAAGAAGTAGGATTACTGAGGCGATTCTATGGCGGAGGTGACTAGGCAAAGCGTGGTGTCTACATTTTGACGATCGGGCCTCTTCGGAGCTGGGCTAAGGGAGCTATTGGCCAATCAGAGACGGATACCTGATTCGAGACCCTTAATTTATGGGGGTTTTCAAACCAGCTCCCACAGAATGAGCTCACCTTGCCAGGGCATTTCGGTGACCTTGCCTGTGGAAACGGAGTAAAAGTTTAGTGGAGTTACCCCGGACATCGGCGTGTTAAGAATGGTAGTTACAGGCGCTCAAGCCACAATACTCGATCCTTCCCGGTTGCGTTGCTGGGGGGGATCTGCCTAGAGCTCCTGCTCTCCCTAAACGTCTCAAGCTGAGTGGTGCGCCTGAGGCGGTAAATGGGTGTTTTTACCCTGTTGGGTTTTGTTCCTTTTGTCCATCATAATTCACCTTTGCTATTAACACGAGCACAGTCTATTCTATTATGTTATTCGGTTGAGTCAACGAGAGATCGAAATGTCATTTCCACATCTAACGATATTTGTCGCCAATTGTCCAGCCAGATTAGGATAGTATGATCTGAGCTCCAGAAGCCGGGACCCAAAGACAACTTGCGAACCCGGGATCTGATAACCCAGGCCACCCATGTATACGATGGATTGGAGTATCTCAGGCAACTTGCAGGTCCCGGTTCATCCGCATTGAACCCATTGTTTAGAAACACCGGTTTTTGATGACCCATCTACCAGTGCAACGTCCTTTACCGTCTTCAACTCCAACAACCACTATCAAACCTATTTCAGTCAGCGCATACCCATTGTGATCAGGACATATCTGTGAAGCTACACCGAGAAAGGAGCGAGAAGAGAGACGAGGCTCTCATCAACCGTCGGCAACCGCAGCCGACCCTGACCTGTCTTTCAGACAGTCGATTCTTCCCCAGCCGCCCGGTCGACTCCGGCCTGCTCACCGCGCGTCCCCTTCTGGGTCATCCGCTGGGCCTGTCGCAGCGGGTCCGCTGTCAGAACACGGCACTCCTTGACACTCTAAACGCATTGTCTCTCCGCTGGTCCAGCCAGACCACACTCCCGCTACCGCCTCCAAGCGCTCGCTAGCTCGATCTGTTGCATCACCAAACCCTTGTCTCAGCCCTCGACTCTCTGACGCATCCACAAACGCTCTTCCTCTGCACCGGCTCCGTCCGTCCCCGTGACCGGCCCGGTTCCGTGCACATTGCCAACGTAGATTATGTTCTCACTGGCTCAAACAAACCTCAAACAACTAGAGATGTTGCCTGTTGACAAGAACGAACGATACAACTGAGTTTCGAGAGGTCAATCGATCGACATGGGCTCTCTGTTCACCAAACAAGAGCTTCAAACTTAATTGATCGACAACGTGGGGGCTCTCGGAGATGCCTTGGAATCAAGCTTAAAGACAGCACAGAACGCAACAAAATAGCAATCATTATAGTCAATTATCGTGACGTCTTCAGCTGAACACCTCTGTCATTTTCAACTTCATTACAACGAGTCCATACTATATGGAACTTGTTCCCAAACGCCAACGCCAGTAACAATGCAACTTCTATGGCCAATGCCAATACCAATGCCGACCAAGATCCGAGATATCCCCTTAACAAGATCTCTTCATCTTGCATGTGGCACAGCGCAAGTGGTCCTATGATCCCTCTTCCGGGGTAGCTTCACCCAAAACTAAGGTATTACCTCAACCGACAGCTTCATTCCCTTATGCACCATCTTGAGCATGGGTGCATGAAAGGAATCTTGCTTGATCAGTCATCGAGAGTCGACTTATACTTTGTCGTGAACCTTCTCTGATGGTGCATCTGCAAGCTCTTCATAGCGGTTCATGACAGTCTCCTTCACTGTCTCGTGGAACACATCCACCTCGGTCGATGCGAACTTTCTTGCGCTAATACCTCGTTCAAAGAGCACATCAAGTTCTGCAAAAGTACGCCCACTTGGCTCCGGTAGACGGAAGAAGGTGTAAATAATGCACAGAAAGCAGATACCGCCCTGTTGTTATTGTCAGTAACTTGGCATAAAGTTGTGAGGGTCGGAACCTACCCAAAAGAATCCCGCATAATTACCCCAATCCCAAGCCGTGGGGTTGAGCATATAGGGCGTTAGGACGTTGTTGATGATACCCACAACGTTGCTATTCGCACATCGGGTTAGCTATCCGAACCGACAATATAATATCGACTAGGGGGCTATTCCGAAGGATACCGTCCCCAGCCTTTCTTGGTGACTTGTGACTTACTAGAGGTTACGGCCAAGCACAACCGTCTTGATCTGCAGGCGGCGAGATGATAGTTCTCCGACGAGGGAATAGCACACGGTACCCACAGTCAGTTGGTAGAAAAGCGCCCAAACGATCATCATACTGCCTGTGGCCAGTGATGACTGTTCCCGATGGGCCTCGGGCACCAAACCGAGGAAGCCCATGATGATGAGCATGGAGCAAAGACCACAGAGACCATAGAGAACCAACGATCGTCTGCCGATACCCAAGCTCATGAGTCCCCATGTGCCAAAGACACCAGCCATGTTGATGGCGTACTGGCCGAGAGCAAAGGAATACGCCTTGTCAGCTGAAAGTCCGGCTTGTTCAAGGAAATAGGTGGAATAGTTGGAGAAAGAGTTGCCGCTTAAGTTCTGAATGGCCCAAATCATGCACACAATCTCAGTACGACGACGATCGGTACCCTTGAAACAGTCCCAATAGGACGCTCCTGCTGTGATCTTCTCCTCAAGGGCGGTGGTGTGTACCATCATAGCAATCGTCTCGTCAGCATCGAAGTCGGTTTCGCGGTCGAGGCTGGTCAGGCGAAGCAGCGACTCCTTGGCTTCCTGTTCACGGCCTCTTCGGACTAGCCACCAAGGTGATTCGGGTGCAAAGAAAATGCCAATACAGAGCGGCAGTGGCCACATCCATTGGAGAGCGTAAGGAATGCGATACGCCCACTCGTCGTCGCGCTTAAGCATGGCATGGATAACTCCAATACCAATCTCCTGACCCAAACCCCAGCAGAAGTTGACATAGGTGGTCAAATAGCCACGCAGGGCTACGGGGCAAACCTCGGATGCATATGTGATGGTGAGTGTTTGGAAGATACCCCACGGGATACCACACAGAATCTCGGCGACAAGGAGAGCCTGGATATTCTGTGCGGTGAAGAAGATGGTTGTGAACCCAGCCACGCAGACAAGGCATGCCATAACAGTATAACGATAGCCAAATCGTTCGGAAATCCAACCATTGATGAAGAGGCCAATGATTTCACCACATTGGGCTCCCTAAATGAGTCGCCAATAAGCGTCTGAACCAAGGAAACAGGAGCGAAAAACTTACATTGCTTAGGCCAGCCTGCCAACGAGCCGGGACCTGGTATTCCCCGTCATCACCAAGGACACCATACTTCTTGTTGAATTGTGGAAAGGCGTCTGATAAGTGTCAGCAATATGGTCATGGCTATGGCTTGGGTCATTGACCCTGATAGCCGGGTGTCTAACTGCGGGCACAGATATCGAGCCGGCAAGCAACAAATCAACACATACAGAAATTATTGACAAGGGAAATATCGTAACCCTCCATTGCAATACAAGTGGAAATGAGGATACTCCAAAAGATGGCCTTGGGGTAGAGCTTGATGCCCTGGCGAAGGGTCATGGAACGTTCCTTGTGGGCGGCAGCTCTGGCATGCTCGACGATGCTGATATGCGTCTTGCTAGGATCCGTGTTATCGACCGTGGCCGAGTCCACGGCGGCCGAGATGTCGGCAGTGGTCTCTGGGGGCGGGGTCGCAGCCGGGGCTGGCGACACCTTGTCTTGGGCGTCGGCCATGGCTTCGATTGTTTCACTCTGCGGCACTCGATATGAGTTTGATGGCCAATCAAGGCTTGCCGGTTGTGATGGCGACTGCGAAAGGAAGCACTAAAGACGCAGCAAACAGGACAGGGACAAGCACTATTCCAAGCCCTGTTTCCGGTTCTCTTTGGGCGGTGTTGAATTACTCAAGGTTGGACGAGGTCATTCAGACTTGAGGTTCAACATGAGTTGGTGAAGTGTCACACCAAATGGGCCTACTGCGACACGGCGACGATAACAGAGGCAACTTGGACGATAACGATGGCGGCAACTCTTCACTTAAGCACGACCTGCACCAGTACGTAGCAACAACAGAGAATAGGCAAGGCAAGACAAAGCAAAGCAGAAAGAGAACGCAAGAAGTGAGAAAGTCTGATGGAGTCCGGGAGGGGACCTTTTTCTGGTAAAAATGGACCCCGATATTGACGATTTTTAACCTAGCAGCGGATGGTCGGATCAAAGCGGGACGAACCATGCCAGACCGAGTATGGCAGGCAATTAAGAAGGGAGTGCTAGTCTTTGAGTCGAGTCTGGAGCTCGCAATTTCTCTTTTGTGGACGTTGTATTCACTAACAAATTACCAGGTGCAAGGAGCGCAATTTGTGAGGCCATAAGCCAATGGCACATGTAAGGAACACCTCATCTCACAAGCACACCCATGTCCATGGAGGGGAATTATCCAAGTGGGCCTCTATTTTTTACTCACAGAAACGATGCCCCTCGATTCGAGGGTCAAAGATTTACCGACATGGCATCTTTCAGCAGCCAAGAAGACGAAACTTGAGCTACAAACGCAAAGATTGAAAGAGCACCTCATACTGCTTGAGATAATGTCTTGGCATCACAGAATGTCAATAAACGTTCACCGCATAAGCGAGCTTGTTTCTTCAAGCCCAACAACGGCTGCGGAGCCTCATTCTTGGCTAAACCTACTTGACTCCAACGCCCAGAAGCTAGAACAACCGATGGACCAGTTAGCGCCGCCAAATCTGGTGAACCCCTGGAGCTACTGGGATAATTGGAGAACTCTTCCCTTGCCCGCAGTAAGACCGACAAGTCCTCACCGTTCATTTCAACTCTCGGGTTCAGTGGCAAAGACGAATTCTGTAGTCACCTTTGCGGTCTATGAGTCGATGACTTCTGATCCAAATATACAGTGAATTGTACCATCGCAGCATCGGTACCCATCTGAACTGAGCCCTAGCTATTATTTCTACACAAACAACATGATAGAGTTCCTATCATGAGAATTGGGGTATTGAAGTTACTCCAAAACTCCAAAACCAACGTTCAAGAGGATCCCACTTGTGACTCTGTACAATCTTCATGATCTGATTCCTTGATCATTCCAAGATCGAAAACTAACACAACACACAACTTCTCAAACGCACACATACACTCAGATCTCTGGATGTGGGACCCCAAGCTGTCTATCACCACCTGGTCACGCTGGCGCTGTGCGGGGACTGCAGATAACCTTCAGCCAACTGTCTGGGGAAGAGGCGGGGACTTGATATGGCAGGCAGGGGATGTTTGGGCCAGTTCAAGTGTTTGAGTCCTGTTACGTTACAAGCTAGGGTTGTATGGTAGTTAGTGGGTTTACTTAAGCCAGAGCACACTAGGTTGAGTATGTCGTCTGAAGTGATGATACAGCTCTAAGAAGAGACGATGAATATTCTACTGTACAATGCTACACACGCTAATCCATCACCACTCCTACATACTACAAAACTCAGTTCTTCTTCCACACATCTCTCCACCACTCTTTCAACCCATAGGCTTTCTCCTGTGCCTCAACATGAACCTTGACGTTATCACCTCCCGTCAAAGTCTCCAACAACCCCACCTGCTTGCTTGCCTTACTTACTCCTCCTCCCAAGCCTCTCGACGACCTTCCCGTGGCACGATCGTGAATCTCTCGAGCAACTGTAGGCGCAACCTCAGCAAAACACGCCTTGAGTTCCCGCTCGAGTGAAAAGTACGGCTTCTTTGCTAGATCCGGCGCCATGAGATTGTAGCTTCGCGTCAAAGCATTGAGACGTTCAATCGATAGTTTGTGATATCCCACTTCAGCCTGTTCCCATGCCGTATCGCGGAAGGGTCTTCCAACAACTGGTGAAGAAGCCTTGATCTCTGCCACCTCGATTTCCCCATCGGTCTTCTTTCGTATAATCGGGTTATGCACTTCTTCCGCAGCGGCATACTCCTCTGCTCTTTGCATTTGCTCCTGCAGCGACCCTCCTCGCGAGGCAATCATCCTCGCTGAAAACCGTCGCCAGTCATTGCGTAATCGTGCTCTAAAAGCTCCCAGTTCTTTGGCAAGCTCTTGCTGCTTCTCTATCCAGGGCGGAACAATGTCCTGTCGCTGAATCATCTTGTTCATGATGTACTCTGTCGTATCGATAAAGGGGTTATCAGCGCGCGCGTCACGCACAATATCTTTACCACGAGGTATGTTCTTGAACTGTCCTCTCGCAATAGCGTTTTCGATGCGCTCGTTCGCCAATGCTGCAAGACCGGTGATGGAGTTTGGCATCGCCCTCGCTCCAGGCTCAAACCGCTCTCTCAGCTCTTTTCGCCACGCTTCCTTCTCATCCTCACTCATAGCATTCTTGGATTGTTGACCACCCATACCAACGTAGGTGTTCACCTTGTCCCTTGCTGTAGCTACCTTCTCTCCAGCAGATCGCCTCGGCTGTCTCTGCAGCCGCATATCGACAGGTGGCGGTTGGAACTTGCCTCTCAGACCTGGAGCAAGCGGTTTCTTGGCATCGTCGAGCATCCGAAGCACTGTGTCTGCTGTGTTTTCCTCTCCCGTCCAGGCTTGCGCTGAGGCGATGTGTCGTGTGCCCTCGCCCACTGATGATGAGAGACCGGCTTCCGCAAATGCGCTGGCATTCTCGGATTTGAAATTGGCGTCGGCGATCTTGTTCAATAGTCTTTCCTTGAGCTCATCCGAGAAACCTGCGTCCTCAACAGCTCGGCGTCCGGCTCTTCCACCTGTAAAGAGGGCTTCCTCTGTGGCTTCTTCCAACCGTCGGGCCATCGGACCTGGCTCTTTAGCTGAGACCGACTCATCCTTCTTTGTTTCGTCATCCTTGGTCGTCTTATCTTGTTGTTCATTCTCGCCTTTCGATGTGCCGGCTTGCGTTGAGTAGCATGCAGGTGGCAATGCCTTGGGCTGCCGAGACGTTTGGAGGCAACGTCGGCAAATAAACGGCGCCCGCCGAAGAGATAAAGGCATTTTATCAACTGATTGCAGTCGGAGAAGCCTGAGATTTTTAGCAGAAGGAGCTCGAAGGCAATGAGACTGAATCAAGATTAGTGAAGTTGTAATGACGGCAATGAAGCTGATGGAGCTTGGCTTAGTCAGCTACCCTAGACACTTCGTTCAACTTGACGTTATCACATGTACCTCGCCACTTCCTTATTTTGGTAATATCGGCTTCAATTTACTATCTCTAAGAAAAGCCGGCTCATCTCAAGACAGTAACTGTACATGTTCATACTGCTGAATATCTTGTCCACCCTCGCCGTGTAAAAACGCCGCCAGATATCGGCACCAAAAATGGCTTCCCTAGTCTTGACTCATCGTCAATCGAGACTCGGCCTATAACAAATGATTAAAAACAATAGCGAGTAGAAGGGCAAAAAATGAGCCCAGAGAGAGCCTTGTATGAGATGCAAGGTCTTCCTCATCATCTCCGTGATCCTGACCCCCAAGACCATCACTCGATTCTCCATCAGAAGGGTTCGCCTTCAGTGTCCAGATGCTGCTGCTGTTGCCATGCAGCTTGCCACTCGCAAGATCAACGGTAGCCGTCGAGCCAAGGATTTTGCTGTTTTTGGCAACTGCGACAGCTCGGACGGATTTGGGAAGCGGCTGTCCTTCTAGACGGATTTCCGTTTCGAAGCCGGAACGAGTTGAGTTTGCGAGGAGCCTGTTAGGAGAAGTGACGTTTTTCTCATCTTCGCCAGTATACTGCCACAGAGTCAGTTTTGGTCAAAGTATTCAAGGCCATTGGATAACGCACCACTTCCCATCTGTGAACCTGGGTATCACCGTTCCAGGACACATAGATAGTTGCATTTGACGTCGTATTTCCCGAAGCGATGGAAGGACCCCATGGTGGCCGGCCAATCCAGTCCATCTTCCAGGCACGATAAACGGACATATCGGCATCCGAATTACCCTGTGATTTGTGTGGCATTACTCCTCGTTGGATGTCCATGACGACCGTCCCGTTGGGCGCATGTTCCGTTATACTGGGATTCGCCCCCCAGCCGACAAGGAAGTTGCCATTGTCCAAGCCTTGAACGCTCCCTCCCGAGCCGGAGGAGATGCCCTGAGGGTGATGAAACTCATGTAAGAGCTTGACCGTCATTTCGTCGTAGTCAAGCTCTACAACAACGCCTCGAGAACAATTTCTTCCCTTGCACGATCCGCTTTCGATGACCTGGTTGTCGAAGAAGCTGAGTCGACTCTCACTGCCTTGAACGAACCTCGCGTTGTATTGATGTGCAAAGTTGGTTGCATTGCCGCCGCTGAGGTCGTTGAACTGGTTGCGCTTGCCTCCAAGAATCCATCGTGGATTTAGGGTATCCGCCTGGAGGAGGATGATTGCGGACAGCCCCTTGGACGAAATCAGGTAATGTCCCTTTGAGGTCTGTTTTTATCAGTACATGATTCCCTGAGACCTTGAGAAAGGGGCATGTACCTTAAAAACGCTGTCCAGATGGAACCAGTCAAAACCCTCGCCCCCCATGAAAGTCGTTTTGGGATTGAATTTGACCAATGTATCAGTCAGGTTGATGTGGTTGAATGACCTCCATACGTTGGTAACTTTGTTGGTTTCAAGAACTACCTCTTGAAAGATGGAGTCGCTCAACCAGCCATCAATGTCTCCCCCGAGAATAGTCATGTTGTACCTGACGTCCTGGTATGCAGTCATGAGGGCAGTGTCCTGGTTTGTGAATTCGAAATCATGAATGTTGGCGTCGACAGCCCCTAAATCCTTAATTGACACGGTCCATTTCTTCTGATACATGGAGTCAAAGGCGTGGCAGCGACCTCCCTCAATGAAAGTGAGGTACTTGCCGCCGCTTTTCAGCTGAGCACGAGCATCGAATGTCCGCTCATACTTGATGTCGGCGTAAACTAGACTGAGGTCCTTGCTTGAGAAGATGGCAGGCCCTGATTTACCGCCATGCTCCATGGTCATAAAAAGAAAACCCGAGTCATCGACAAGGTTGGCCTCAAAGGTGTTTATTTGGAAGACAGGAGCAACGGCATCGGAAGATTTGAAGGTCTGGGAGGGGAATTGGCCAAGATCACCATTGTTGTATGCTCCCAAATCGTTAATCATGGGTTCGTCTGCAAGAGAAAAGACAGCTAGCGAAGCAAGTGCCGTCACTCGCGCGATTGAGAATAAACGCATCTTCAGGAGAGAAGAGGGAGATTGCAGAAAAGAAGGGAAGGCCAAGCAGGAGTTGCGGCCAGCAAAAGAAAGCGAACGAAAGAGTTCCAAGAAAACTCCAAAAGTGTTCCAAAGTGGTTTTGTGAAAGAGGTTGAAGAAAAGGTGTGAGTCGTTGATATGTTTGGTGTAGGACGAGAGTTTCAAATGCCTTCCACAAGAGATGAGGAGTTGGGCAAGTGACGAGATTCATTGTTACTCCAAGTGGTAGTCACACTGAACAGTTTCGTGCCTCCCCTTAATGGAACGCGAGACTGTAACGCGAGAAGAGGAAGGGAAGAGGCAAGAGCCCTCCATGTCTTCCTGTTGGCACTAATCTCGATTTGCGGAAGGAACAAACCCATCAAAAGGGGCAAGAGACAATCATGGACTTGGACCTCAGCAGTCAAAGGCTGCAGTCAACGTTAGGCAATGAATATAATATGCTTTCAAAATATCGTTCTTTTATACGCTCTGTGATATGTGATGCTCGGTCCATGAGGCTCTTCATCATCCGAAAGTAAACATGAACCACAGCTCCAAAGCTGTATGTACCAGTTGTTCCCATATATAGCTCCGCAACACCATTATAATAATTTTTGGTCCTACTCCTTTGCCCCGATAGTATAGCCTCTCCATGGTCCAGACTCATTGATGAAAAGCCCACGGCTCGCACCGGTATTTCTTTATATACTCAATCCCAATCCAAACTCCTCATGCCATAATGTATCGATATGAACCTTTTCCGTTTCATTTCTAATCGTTCGTGAACAGGAAGCAGCACGTCACTTCCTATATACGTCCTCCCTCGAGAACTTCTCGTTCAATCTCAACCTGTCCATATTCTCCGGTGCGGCGTCGCTCCATGACCCAGCGTGTAGCGCCGCTGTCCTCCTCTTTAGTGTATGATATGCTATCCGCCGAGTTTTTGTGTCGATGACCCATGCCGGGTCGTTTTGGGGCCGAGTTGGGCTCAGTCGTGTTGGCCTTGTTAGAAGGCTCAAGTGGGCTCACCATCGCTGATGGTGGCATGCTCTCTTCAGGGTCAGAGATCGGTGAGATGGGATTATCATAGACCTTCGATGTAGGCCTGCTAATGTTCAAAGGGGCTACCCGACCATCCTCTTTAACGTTGGTGTCGAGCTTGGTCAGTGGCGGAACAGTAGGCGGGGACAACGTCAGACCAGGGATGCCACCCGTCAGTGTTGGGCTACCTGACACGCTCACACTATCCGAATCGTGGCTAATGGTGGACAAGACCGAGTTCTTTCGAGTATGGAAAGTCGTTGGGCTTGTGAAAGTCGGGCCCGGACCCCATGGCGAGCTGGAAAGATCACCCCTTTCTGATCGAGGAGATCCGTTTTGACTCGAGACAAGACTGGCTTGCGATCCTCCCCATGCCCGAGACCTGAGGCGAAGCAAGGCAGACAATGTCATTTCGTCGCCACGATCGCCCATAAGGGCGAGTTGAGCTAGACCGGGGCTTTGAAGAGGTGTTGTTCCACCAAAGCCAGGCATACCGAGACTCATAATCGAGTTTCTGTTGGAATACTCGGATCGCTCTGTGATGGGTGTTAGGTTCGGCTCCCTCGACACAACGCGTCCGCTTGTGCTGCGATCGAGGCCCCCCTTGGGGCCGAAGAAGCCACCGTTGGAATATTCGTAGTCTGGTCCCTGCTGTTGCGCAATAGGAGCCGAGTAGAAGCCAAACTCCTGACCGTACCAGCCGTCACAGTCGTTGGCTAGAGCGCTTGCGTTGGCCTCCGCAACAATGGCATCATCGTCAAGCTCGAAATCGGCCATGTCCTCGTAAGACTGATTGTAGCCCCCATAATCGTCCCCATAATCGTCAAAATCGCCATAGTCGTCCTGCCTGAAGGTGTTGTCACGGTCTGGTGTGTTTGGAGAATGGTTTGCCTCAGACGGAATCGTGTCATCAGGTGTCGGTGAAGAGCCTCGTTGAAACTTGCCTGATGCTACCGCCTTGTAAGCAGCCGCAGCGAGAGCAGCCTGGTATGCTGCAAAGCTGTCACCACCTTGAGGTGACTCCTGGGGCAAGGCTGGAGGGTCAGAAGGCGATTGAGTGCCAGGGCTATCTTCGGGAGCCTCAACTTCAGCAGCCTGCTTATCGCCAGCACTCAACGATGTGTGAGCTGTTGTTTTGGAGATCTCTGGGCTTGCAGAAAATTGTGCTGTTGTGTCAGATGTGCGATTCGTTTCATCTTCATTTGCAGACTGTTTTATCGATTGCGCTTGCGCAAAGGCGCCCGCTATCGGTCGACCATACTGATCGGTATCATTGTTGTCGAAAATTGACTCGTCAAAGGGGGTATCGTCCCACTCGGGAGGGGCAGCCAAATCCTCAGCAAATTCGTTCCTCTCAAACTCCAGCATCCCATCATCATAATAGAGCTCGTCATCATTCAATGAGCGCCCGGTGTTAATAGGGGGCAGGTCCTGGTTCTTCTGGAATGCAGCCTCATTCTCCAGGCTGGGCACCCTCGGAACGTCCAGTCCTTGAATCCCCAGCCCACCCACCTGCATTTCTTGGTTCAGCTGTTGGTCAAGAGGGAAGCTGGGAGACAATCCTCCAAGCATGTTTGGAGTGTATTGACTCATGGCGTAGCCAATCCGATTTCCGTCTCCATCCCTCGGTGTTGGCGAGAAGCCTGCGCTGCGTGGGCTGGTTATAGATGATGTAGGACCTGATCGCTGAAAGACAAAGCCAGAAAAGTTTTCTTGATCGTTATCTGGGTCAAGCTCTTCGTCCGAATCATCTTCCAAGGTCTGGTTTAGGGTATTATGCATGTTGTTATCCAGATCAGCATCCAGGGGGTCGTCCAAGTGGCTATTTATGTTGTTTTTCAGATGATCGTCCAAATTGTTGTCAAAACCATCGTCCAGATTGTCATCAAAGTCATCACCGACCATAGGGATCTCCTCTTCAAAGCCATCATCTTCCATCATCGCATCATAATCGAAATCGTCATCAAAATCATCGAAACGCGAGTCTCGAGCGGCAGGGGGTTCGGCTGTCTTCTTCTCAAGCTCTCTTTGTCGATGCCTATCCTCAAGAAGCTTTTCCTGCTTGGCGGCGCCAATCATGTCAAAGCTGAACCTTGACGATGTGCTCTTCATATGTCGAGGTATTGCCAGGGGTATGTCTTTTCCTGATAAGCCTGATAATGAAGGACCTCTTGATCGGCCAGCCCGCAAGGAGGCCGACGACCTCTCGTGGACGTAGGCCTCTTCATCGATCAAACGGGATGCTTGTGGAGATCTTGGTTGAACTGAGATCGGAGCGCTGTCTTTGGGAGGAACTGGGGGCGCGTCTGACGTAGCAAGGGTATTTGCATCCACTACAGGGGGTTTGATTCCGGCAGAGGCGGTGCTTGGTGTCATCTTGAGAGCCCTCGAATCTTGTGAGTAAATGGATCTTGAGGCTTCACTAGATTCCCGTTGTGTCGGGATCGAGGCCGAGAGAGGAGCCTGGTTCGGTTGAGTAACTGACGGGTCCGGGAACCTCTCTTGCGCGGGAAGAGGGGCAGAGTTGGGGACTGGTGAGGTGACTGAAGGTTGCGAGACGTCCCTTGGTGTATTCTTTTTTGGCCGCGGGGCACTGAAGTCATGGATCCGAGTACCCATGATACGAGGATCATATACCGGGCCATCCTTCTGGCGGGCCAAGGGTATTGGGTGTAAGTCGGGAACATGTTGGCTGTTCTTCCGCCTCATCAATAATGTTGACATTGGTTTCTTGAGAAAGGGTAGGCCCTTCTTGGGTTTAGGGTTCTCGTTGTTGCTTGTCGTCTGCGTAAGCGAGGGTAGATCTGTAACAAGACGGGTACCTGCAGGACGGCGACCCGTAGGCGCAGCGGTAGAGTGCTGGAGATCTGTAGGTGTACTGAAAGAGGACGTAGCTTTCGTATTCCTTAAAACCTGTGGGGACGGTCGCAGGGGAGGATTATTTGAAGCCAAAGCTGGCTGAGAAGCTGAATATTGACCGAGTAGACCAAGACCTCTTCCACCATCCATGACATCAGCAGCTTGAGCCTCCATATCGCGTTGGTACTTTCGAAGGGCGACACCACCAATGAAACTAGACCCCTTACTAGAGGATGTTTTCGAAGTCGGTTGTGGCCGCGTATCTACCGGACTTGTTGTGACGGCATTTTGGCGATTGTCTCGCGATTTACCAATGTCTTCTGTGGTGACGCGGGCTATAGGCGGTAATGTGGGAGGCAAGGCGGAGTTATTCGACGAGGTCGGTCGCAAGTCTGGAGACAGAGCATCGGGAGAGAAGGGCGCAGGGTGGCCGGCAGTAGGAGAAGTAGGATTTTGATCGGGAGAGGGCGAGGCAGGATTCGATGGCCCTCGCCTGTGGAACCGTAGATGGGACAGCATACCGAAGAACCGGGCTTTGCGTCAAGCCGAGTGAATCAAAATCTCGACGGCGGCTGGGAGGTGGGGGGAGCGCGGCAGCACTCAAGCTTGCGTAAGGCAACCGATAGTGAGAAAAGGGCAGCGTACCCGTGGGGCAGCATCCGATGGTGTAGGGCGAAGCAGTAGGCGAAGCGATCTCGACGCGCTCATGACTCAAGGGGTCGCAGTCGCAAGAGACAACGTAAACATGATGGTCGATATCGATAGGCTGCGACGGCGGACTATTCGGGCGCGGAGAGACGGAGCGGGTATCGATCGATAGCGGGCAGCAAGGGAGCGTAAGCTTGTTTCTAAATGCGACTATACAACTATACCCGAGGTGTCGAAGGATGAGGCTGAGGCTGAGTGGTTCGGTCGTTTAGTCGAGATAGTTTGCTGTGAGGAGAAGGATGAGATGTTGATGGGAGGAGGCTGAGGCAGTACTGGTGACAAGTGATAACCTAATCGGCCCAATGCGTGGTTGGTAACGGATTTACGGTTTCAAGGCAGCCGATCAAAACCCCCAGCAAGGATGACCTGCACGTGCATAAGCCACTTGAATACGACTCTGACACGGCTTTTGAAGCTCAGTAAGAAGCAGACAAACAATGAATTCCAATCTACTATAGAGTAAAACCATCCATATTACCAAACCGGAGACTTCTCATAAGGTATCAGCTCCAAGGGAAGCTCTGGTGAGATCCAAAGCGTTAGCTCTGACATGTAGGATTAAGTTTTAGTTAGGCGGTGTTGTCGTCTAAGGTGGGGGCTCCTTTGTCGCAGCAAGGTAAAACCAGGCTTTGCGCCAACTCTATAAAAAGAAACCCATATCCCTTCCAATTAATGGGTAGCAACAACAATAATAAACAAGTACGTAAATAACGCGCATTCTTGGTCATAGTTTTATGTTCCCTTGGGGGCAAAAAGTTCTTACTATGAGAGTATCCCTTGCTTTGCGCAAAGGGCAACTTTAATTGCCCTTTCCATGCGACAGCTTCATAAGCCTTTGCGTCTAAGTGGTAGCCCAGAAAAGTCCATGACTACAATGGGTCTCGGCCTAACGAAGGGATAAATAAGTATCGTTCTATCTCATAGAAATCTGAGACACATCATTACTATAAGACAGCACTTACTCGCTTAAGCATCTTGGCTCTGTACCCTTTGCTGTGGTAATCTCCGATCATGATTCACCTAGATTGGTTTGTTGCATCAGACACAAAACCTACATCTTCTGGTTGATATCGCTGGCATAGGTTATTCTCGGGTCATGTGAACGAGGACCTGATCGCCAAGAACACTTTAATAAGGTTGTTCTAATGTCATAAGGTTAGATGTCTAAACCTTACAATAGCCGTGCCCATGCAAGGGCCTCCCGATTATCACATGTATGGCGTTCGTACGGTTTTTATTTTGTCATGTGAGATCTCTTTACTTCAAATGACTTTTTGGGTTGGTCCTTTAATCGCCTGCGTTGATCAGTATCTGCGCCGTCATAAGTGCCGACCATAGGTACCCTACAATTCGTGGTGAACCGTTGTGAGGTTATCCACGCCACAGCATCAATGTCATCTAAGCAAACCACTCATTCAGCTTCGTGTTGTGTATCAGTTCTTGGAGTAATTAATTGGACAAACCAAAAACGCAACTAAGCTGCGACCACAGAGGATTTGAGAGAATGCCCTTGATTGCAAAACCTGAAGTGAAGACGCTTTGTTTATGTGCTCGTCATTGATAATTGTAACGGATTATAGTCGTACCGTTGAAGCTCTTGTACCTCAGACGCTTACTTACTCATAGATGAGCCACAAAGCTTGGTGTTTTGTGTGAAGCTCGGGAATGCCGATTCAACGGCTTCACGGACGAATCGGCAGGCCACGATGTTCACGATGGCTTCGTGTATGATGCTTATGGCGTTGACATTGCCCCGTGGCTTTTTATGACCCAACATTCTATTAGTGTCTGAAGGCAAAGACCCCAAATGTTTAATAGATCATCAATAAAGCGAAAGGCACGTAGTAGCGGAACCGTTGCTCTAGACTATTTGTAGGTACATTGGTTCTTGGCGGAAGCTTGCATGGCGCGGAGATCGGTCCGTGCTTTTAAACAGTCTTGATGATCTCTGTATTCTATGTTTGAGCAACAGTTGGCGGAACGTTAATGAATTATATATACCTAAGTTGAGAGCCTCCATCTACTGCCGGTTAATCGAGTAATACAGCGCACAACAAACTGGCCCCCTTTGTTGTGCTCCCAAGACTTGTCAATTTCTCGGCAGACCTCATCATAAGCCCATTTCCATCTCCGCGCAGGCTGTAGGATTTACTACGGGCTCGGCGCTCACGTTGCTTCTTCATGGATCAGCCGAGCTTTCCGCGCGCTTGGTGACGTACCTATCTCATGGGAACCCCGAACAACGAGATTGAAGAAGCGATTATAATCATGGGAAGGCTGAGATGGAAGCGTAGTGGTGAGAGCGCCAGATAACTTTTGGGTTCGACTGACATTATACTCACGTGTAACCTCAAGTCCATATCCACTGGCCGGGTGCATCGGTGATGAAGTTTGTCTCGTGCTTTATTACCACTTACGGTTGACAAACATGTTGCCTGCAGCACATCAAATGCATCCTCCCACTTCCCCACAAAGCAGCATCTCCAATGTCAATTTCAATCCATCATCCCATGTTTGGACCATGTAAGTCACGGCAGAGGATTTCCAGAATGCTACGGTAGATTCTTGGCCTGTGCTCTGTTGTGGCTTTTGTCTCTGGGCGGCGCCAACCGCGGTGGCCGGGGGAGACTCCACTGCTGACGACGCATTTCTTGGGTGCAATTTACGGGATATCGGCTCAAAAAAAGCCACGGAAGAGACAACGACAACGCGACACAATGGATATGAATGGTCCCCTACGGATGACGAGGCAAAGGAAGGGCCGGAAGACGGCACCGGGATGTGGGTACAAGCACGCCGGCCGGCCGCTGCTTGTGACGTGATGTTACTTCAGCCCTCACTGAAACAACGGGATTCAGTAGATAGAGACGTTGACCCTTTAACAGAATTGGTGGGCTATGGTTTCTTGGCCACATGGAATCCCACATTTCCGCAAGGGGGTCTTAGTCTATGCCTTGTGTGTCTTCGCATCACATCCCTGAAGCGCTTACCACGTCCTACGATAGACTTGCGAATGCTCTTGGCCGCGCAACGGATTGACTCTTGGCGATGACAATTGGACTATGCCGGAGTTTAGGGGATTTGTTAGGCTCTTTGCGCCGCTGGATCCATCCCTGATAAGTCGCTAATCCCCCGCTGAATCATGTCAACCTATTTCCAGCCCTATCTATCCATTTCCTGCAACCACATCTTCGCTGTTGCTGCTCCTATCCTACGTTCCATCTCCAAGCCTCTTTTACTCATATCCTCTCTTTCCTTTATAAAGTGACCTACAATTACCGTCATTCATACGAAATAATACGAATTTATTTTTGATCAGCCCTCGCTATTTCCGAGTTTGTTCCTGGGCGTTAACTCTTAACCGTCCTTGCTGTCTTCATTCGCCTTAATACGCCTCGCTCAAACTCAATCACTGTCCCTCACTGGCAACAACATTCCTACCAAGGGCAGCGCTTAATCAGTCCACCTGGCGGTTTTCACGAATCTGGATCTTTTCGACCGGCTAGACGGCAGTCGGATAGTCGGCATAACATTTGCGTTTCTGTTTTTCTGACTTATCCTATTCCCGTATATTTTTCTCTTGGTCCCGTCAACGCTTCATCAACGCCACACTTCATATACATCCAGTCGATGGCCCACAACAAGTGGTGATTACGCAGTGTCTCTATTCTCGCCAGTGGTTTCGCGTTTTATCGCATCATGATCAACACACTATGGAAATCACCCGCCGAGCTCGATCACCAACTTCCGGGTCGCCGTGATAACCAGGATTCCATCATGAGCAGACTCGGTGGAAAAAACTTGTTCATATTCTGCTCTTCTAGAGTGTGGCGCGGCGCACCCAAACTGATCCTGCAGGTCGCCGCCATCTTTTTGACCAGCTTCCTCATTTTCGGTGTTCTGCCAGATCGGCTATCAGGTGGACGATTAACCGGTGGCTATGGAGGAATATTTTCTTGGGGGCACCATGAGCCAGAACCCGAGCCAAATCTGAGGATTGTGGTGTTTGGTTCAACTGATATTATGGGCAACGTCCAAGCTACCTCCTCTGAGCGCAAGACATGGACGGAAGAGCTATGCGATGAGGTAAAGCAGTCGAAACCAAGTGTTGTGCCTTACTAACACAGATATAGCTAAATTGCACCGAGCATCTATCCTTCGTACCGCAAGGTCGATCAAACAGGGGTCTCCTCAGCAATGACCTATATGACGAAGGAGTTCAGGATCTTCTCAACATCACCAAACACACAGATGTCAAGGAAAAGCCCGCTATGGATTTCAACTATATCGCCAAGCAATACCCGACTCCTTTGAAGGTTCCCGATCTCGTCAGCCAAGTACAAAGTTTCCTAGCGATGACACCACCTGATGACACCCCACGCGAAACGCTATGGATTTTCAGCTTTGGCACTTGGGACATTTGGAATCTGGCAGCAATGCCAAGGTCCCAATCAGAGTCTATCCTCCATGACATGTCTAGGCTCATCCTTGACCAGGCAGAGTTGCTCTACGCAAAAGCGCTGGAACCGACCTCCGTTGCTTACTCTGACTTTTGGACAAATGCGACTGAATCTCAAATTAAAGAACTCACAGCGTCTGGTGCTTTGGATAAAGTCGACAAGCGTAAATTTGAAAGTTTCCGCATCTTGGTGCCTATGATATTCGACATTTCACTCACGCCAGGATGGACGGGTCGATCAAAGCCGCCGATGCCCAACAGCGTGATTGAGCAAACCCGAAACGCGGCGGAGCTGACAAAGTACTGGAACCAGGAAGTTGACTTTGTTGCAGCCGAGTGGCAAGAAAGAACAACGAGAAAACCTAAAAAATTGGGCTCAGAAAAGGCTGCAGCATCGAACAAGAGCAAGAGAACCGAGAGTGTTGAGACTGTCGAACACAGTTCAGACGAAAAGACTACAGATGAGAATGAGCGTATTATTCAGGCTCCATACCCCATGCGCAACGGGTTGGCCGTCGACATCGGCAAGGAAGTTCTCGACATCATGACTGAGACTGACATGCAGAGGGCTGCAGTCGTGGACTTGCGAGGACGTGGGACCATGGAGAAAGACGACCCAATGCGATTTTCTGACGTTTGGACGCCGTGTGTCAAGGGCGAGACGGCAGATCTGACCATTGAGAAAAGTCAGATCACGGCAGAATGCGAGATCGAGACCGACCACCTGTTCTATGACTCTTTTACAATCAGTGAGAGAGCCATGAAAGGGGTGGTAAAGGTCATTGCTGGGCAAGTCCAACAAGAGCTGTTTACTCCGGAAGGAAAGCGAGGCTGGCTATACGGAGGTTGGTAGATGGGATGAGGAGCGTGCGTTATCAGTTTGGTTTCTGGTTTGCATTCGGTACTGGTATTGGGTGATACCCGGGGAGCATAGAAGGAAAGACATTGATGTATGAATAGAAACAGGATGCACGGTTGGCGTTTAGGAGTAGATATCCCTTGGCTCGATAGACTCGAGTTATGGCTTGATGCCTTTGTACAAACATGCATGCTACTACGAAGTAGCTTTATGCCCAATACAACTTAGACATTCCGCAAGCGTACTACAGCTATGTTCACCTATACAAATAAAGCCTATGTTGATGTGCCGGGCCGAACCCTGACAGATTAACATGGGATGTTCGTATTCAGCGCCTTTCCCGAGGCCGAGATCGCCGGACCCGACTTGCTGGATCTGCCGGGAAGCGGGACACTAGCTAGGGGAGTGTATCCTAAATCTGGTGATGCTAACTTAAAGAGAGCGGGTAAACCCAAGATCAAAGGCAATCTTGCAGAATGTTAAGTTATGCACCGGCTTCTTTTCTTCTTGACGTTGGGTACACGTTGTACCACCATAATAACGATCAAACAAAGGTGTGACGTAATACGGCAGTTGTGACTGTCATCGACCTCGCAGATAACCCTTGTCGTTTCGATCGAGTACGACAAGGCCCCTTGTTCGCCTGGCAAAACCACCTTCCGAGAGGTCAAAGCATGATGCTAAAATGATGAACATCCGCAACCTGTTCCTATTCTATTATTGTTTCAATAGTTTAAATGCACAGCCCGCTGCAAGCCACCCAAAACGGCCCAATCTTGGTGGTGGAGGGTCATTTTTCTAGGCATAGCGCCCACGCGGGTACGATCCACCCCCACAAGTCTAAAAGATCGGCGTCGTTAGCATCACGCAGCGACGTCACAAGGTCCCCGTCTTTCACAATTAAGCATCGGGATGTTTTGCTGCCCTGGTCGCAGCCTTACCTTATTGCTCGCTCTACTGATGATTTACGTACGGTGAGGTCACGGACACTAGGCAGAGCTAAGCCAAGACTTGCAGCTGTTGAGCGGGCCTTAAACACGCGCCTTCTGCCTCGCCCCCTGGTGACTGAGACTTTGACTCTTGATCTTTCTTTTTGTAATTCATGAGACTCTGCCTTAGGTGTATAGATATAACACAACTGTCTCGCTGCCTGTTGCCTCGCCGAAACCTGACCTAGACACCCCACGCGACCCTGCGACTCCTGATACAGCCTCATTGTTCCTAGGACTCATTCTTAGCACGGGACCTCATTTGTCGCCTCCAGGCATCGAAACCTATATAACATAATCATAGCTCATCGCGCGCTTTCAATATGGACGACCAACTAGATTTCGATCCTTGCGCTTTCGCAAAAGATATGCAACTGCGAACTCGAAAAGCCCGTAACTTCGACAAGGTCGAGCACGACCTCCCCGACCCCAAGTCTGTCGCTTTCCAAAAGACGCAAGCCGCCGCTCTCGCCGCTCCGGTTAATGTCTCAGGATGGCTTCAGCGCATCGCAGGATGGAACCCGTTCGGCAGGGCTGTCGACGCTGGTGATATTGTGTGGTTGATGGATAACACGGCGTATCGCAACCCCGAGACCGATCAGTGGGAAGCCGAGTTTGTCGCTGCTGTGTTTGAGAACGAACCCAAGTGTCGCGTGGCAGATATCGTGTCTGGAATCGCGAAGACTCTGGGTTTGGCGGACGATGCGGCCGAGCGCGATGTGATCGAAGAGAGAATTATTCCTTTCCTTTGGGATATTCAGGCTGCGAGGGTTTTCTGGCTCGAACATAAGAAGAAGGAGATCAAGTTGGGACCTACGAGTATCAACGGTATCACTACAAGCATTGAACAGGTCGATCGCTATCATAAGGGGTCTGCGGTTGATGCGACAGCGCTGGTACCCACTGGAGCTCAGGGTATTCTCGACATGCAGACATACTATGCTGGACCTGAAGGTTGGGCTATTGTATCAGGTATGTTCTGACGATCATTCATCAAGTTCGAATAACTAACAAACTTTAGATGTCGACGACACCATAAAGGTCACACTGACTGGCGATCCCCTCGGCATCCTCAAGTCCACCTTTGTCGACGAGCCAACTCCAGTCCCCGGCATGCCCGAACTCTACTCAGATCTACAGACTCTTCTTCCACGCGACACTCCCTGGTTTTACCTGTCGGCGTCACCGTACAACTTGTATCCTATGCTACGCGAATTCCGCGACCGTTTCTACCCGCAAGGCACACTCATCCTGCGAGACTCAAGCTGGCGCACGGTGGCAGGCTTGTTGTCTGCGCTGACAATGGGAACTGAGGAGTACAAGGTGGATCGCATGAAGAAGATTCAGTCCTGGCTACCAAAGAAGAAGCTTATCCTCATTGGAGATTCAACACAATCCGATCCTGAAGCGTACGGCGAGATGTAAGTATACAAAGGTATTGGATTTGTGATCCTTGACTAACTGCTTTCTTAGCTACCGAACTTTCCCAGGCTGGGTCAAGATGATCCTTATCCGCAAGGCTACCGACGTTGCTGCTATTGGAATCGAAGAGAAGAACCAGCTTGAACGCTTCGAAAAGGCGTTTAAGAAGGTACCAGTCGAAGCTTGGCACGTATTTGAGGATCCGAGCGAGTGCCGAAACATCGTTCGCGATGTTGTCCGTAAGAGGAGTTAGCAAAGTATTGTACTATGGGTTTGTTATGGCTTATACCCCATGACTGGCTGAGGTCATGGGTTCTGTTTTGGGTTACGAATAGACGGTTCTTGTATTGGTTTGTTGTATGGGTATTGTTATAGTTACGATTGATGATCCGGGTATGGGGTTAAATCGTGGGTCGCGATCCGGCTTTAAAGACTGCTGTTGTTTTGTATCAAGATTCTACTTGGGAACCTTCCCTGTTGTTTTAATGATTCTTCCCTTTTGATCGTTTGAACAATCGTCCTTAGGTAAATTGAACGAGTCAGGCAGGATACTGGCTTCCTGGACCAATTCCATCAATAGAGCGATACTTGTGACTCCTAACATGTTACACAGTTCGAAGGCGACATAGCATACCACATCATTAGAACTTACGCAAAAAGTCTTAAAATTAAATAAAATAACACCACCAGAGTTTTATGATTTCTTGTCTTAACTAACTTGAATATTGGACCTCTCAGAATCTGATTTCACTACCTCCAACCAAACTTGAACAACTCCCAGCATCATCTGCCTACTCTTGCAACATGATGTGACTTGGTTCTCCCGCTTCTTCAATCCCGGATTCTTCGTCTTCGGTATCGGAATCATCAGTGCCACTGCTGCTAGGCTAGGGATCTTCATCTTCTGCGTCTGAAGCCTCTCCATGGCAATTGGCAAGAAGCTCCTTAGCATTCGGAGTGACCTGTATGGTCCCTTCACTGAGCTGATCTGCCAGATCTCGCTGCATTTCCTCATCACCGGCCTTGGGCATGGCGCCTGAGAGGAAGAAATGGCGGGGAGGGGAACCACAGCGGGGATGACGATAACTTAAGATGCTGATATAAAGGTCAGGATCCCGAAGTCCATCTTCAAAATAGAATCGCACATTCTTGAAAGAGTGCAAAAGACCAAGCGCAAGGTATGAAAAGTCATATGGATCCCTCTCGGCCCAAGGACGTTTCTCATCATCGTGCTTGGAAAGATAGAGGTCAACGGACTGGACCAGAGTTGTGAAGTGTCTGACTTGGGCTTGAAAAATGATAAGATCTCTGAAGCAGCGGAAGGACAGAATGTTTGTCTGGTAGAGGATCGGAATGCCCTCTCTGTAGCTGAACCGGCGTCAGGGGCGTGCGCGAATGCAGCAATAAGGTGACAACTTACGTAAGTTGGCAAGTTTGGAGGATACTTGTGGACAAGTAACACCATTTGTGATTCTTTTCCTCATGGTAGTGAGGAACTGCTTCACGTCCACGGCGACAAACGCAATGAACCCAGCCGGGGATCCTGGCATCACTGGGGGCACCCTCTCGTTTGTAGTCTTCCCCATGTTGACGAAAGTAGACATGGACAAGCTGAGATCCGAAAAGCTCGATGTAAATCATTCGCCGAATCTCAGCAGGTAGCGTAGTAAGGAGGGGGGATTGACGTTGGTCATCGTTGGGGGATGTGAATTTAATGCTGCATCTGAAGCGCTCAGCGGGCGATAGAATACTCCCCGGCCTGCGACGGATGGCTGGAATATCGAAAGACATTTTGAAGATGTAGCCGAGGAGTAGGAGAATAGGAGGAGAGAGATGGTGATGATCATGAGAAAGACGGGTGAGTTTTGATGGAAGTGATACCTGAGGTACCTAGTGACTGGATCTCATGTTAAGAGTTGAAGTTATCGAGGTCTAAGGTAGGCTGCCGGTTCGGATGTTGTTATGGATGCCAGTACAAACAGCAAGAGCAAGCATGAATACTTGGCAAACGGAAGCAGCCACCCGGTTAAGAAAACCCAACTTGTCTCAACACCAATTAGGCAAAAGACTTTCTACCCTGTGTGATAACTCTGCTAGCCTAGGTAGGTGTAGATTCAGTGCAAATATATGTCGACTGATCTAAAGTTGGTTGCATTACTGTCTGGTTATCTACCTGACATACACTCATACTCTTCCAGGTGTCAACAACCACCTGATTAAGGCAGGCTGCATAATCCCGTCTCAGAGCCTTATTTGCAGCTTCAATAACACTTGAGTTGAGACATTAGTAAACGCCAAGTGACACCAGGCCGATAACTCTGTAGTAGAGGCTAGAAGACATTATATATAGGCTGGAAGGCATTACATATGGGCTAGAAGGCATTATATATAGGCTAGAAGGTATTACATATAGGCTAGAAGGTATTACATATAGGCTAGAAGGTATATTAATAGGGCAGAAGGGGCAACATATCTGCTGTCTGTTTGCTCAAGGGGTACAGTCACCATGACCTTGTAAGAGGAACGATTTCGCACGCATTTGGGGGTTCGTATTCTCGGCTGAGACCGTTAGTATCCATAAGCGTGCAGTAGCGGAAATGATTGAGACAACAAACCTCAGCTCTACTTGTTCTTCCTCCTACCATTCTTCTTCTTCTTCTGAATCGAAAAATTCTGGTATTCTACGAGCAGTAATATTATCGCACTCACGAAACATAGGTTCAATGGCTTCTCTTATATTAGGGCGTAGAGATATGTTAACCTGAACGTCTGTCTCGCTGAAATACTCTTTGACAACATGGCAAAGACTTTGCACATATCGCCCATGGTCGTAAAGGGTAATACGTAACCGTACCATGGTCTTTCCAGCCCTGGAGGATAGTGCCTTCATTGAACGGTACAGTGCCACATAATCCTCGAATGCATATTGCGTCAGGTATAAATTTAGGCGGATCTCGATAGGAGCGTAGTGTTTCCAGCGAGTGAAGGGATCCCAATGGATGAAGCGGCTGTAGAATTGATAGAAGACTCGAGGACGGTCAAAAAGGAAAGCATTTGAGCTGTACAATAGTTCGATAGCTTCGTCATATCTATACCAAGAAATCACTGTCAGTAGAATGTCTTCAATTAGATAGAGCAAAGGGAAAACTGAACTTACACGCGCCGGCAGGTTAGTAGCAAAGACAGAGACACTCGGTCACTGCCATTTCCGATGCCAAACACATACCGAGACGTCCTTTCAGGATCTTCAAGACATACATAATACCCCCAACTTCGTATTGTTTCATTCAGCTCGTGGCCCTGAAGCCAGAAAAGATTGACCCCTGGCATCTGGATGAGAAGCATCCGGCCCCCAAGTAGCGCAAGATAGATCATGAGCCGAATTTCTGCTGGAAGCCTGAACAACGGGGATTGCAGCTGGTCACTCCCAGTCGAAGGCATGGGCTGAGCCCTGTCAGTCAAAGCTGAGCAGGACATATTTAAGACAAAAGTCGAGCGTTGGTAGTCTTCAACGTAAAGAAATTTTGAGAACTCCATACAGGTGCCAGTGGGAGAAGGTGAACAGAGCAGGGAAAGAAGAGAAAATTATTTTAAATAATAAAAGAGCTCTAACTTTTTCTAATGTTTGTGGACAGTCACACACAGAGTACAGGTTGCATAATACATGATACCTACAAGCTTGGCATGTAGATTTTATAGGTAACTTGGTTGAGACGGCGGAGGAATAAGATATAATTCTCAACCCTTGAATTCCCTCACGGACAACAGAGTTTATTAGCATGCAATCGATGACAGGGCACTCTTATCAGTAGTTCATATCTCCAAGTGATCGACAACAGAGCATGCTCATTAGTAGTTGATATGCAGATTCCACAATTTGCTTGGCATGGCGGTCTGTCTGATGTTAGAGCCGCCCGAGATCTCCGGTTCAGGGGCAACCCAAAGTTTAATGCTCAAACTCGGCAGATGATTCCACGACATATTGGCCTCAACATCTCTAAAGCCTCATTTCCTGCCCGAACCAGACACTCTGAAGCAGCAGGCAAGAGTGGCTCTCGTATTCGATCTTACTTTCTCAAGCAGCTTGTGTAGCCTCCTTTTATCTCTCGGCACTGACCACAAAGGTCTCTTGTTGCTCCGTCGAAAATCTTTCTCCTGGACCAGCAAGCGGTATGGTGTGGCACAGCAACCGTATGCATGAGCTGACACGTAGAATCCCAGGCAAATGTCTGTTGGATTTGTGCCCGAGATTACGTGTCAACTGTCCATTAGTCCATGTTTCGCATAAGTATGACTCCTTACCTCCAGTCTTTCGCTCCATCACAAGAGTATCCATCTTCTTCCTCACCTCAATCTGGCATACAACTGACCGCGATATTGTTGCACCCAGCTGCTTGTAGCATCGGCTCCACGGCTTCTTTCACCTCAGCTGTGAAAACGAATTCCGCTTGGATATGCCGAAGTGTGTCGAGTTGTTTCATAGTAGCCTTGCGAAATGGCTGGAATTCTGGCCCTCGCCCATCGCACCAGATTCGGATACGAACCTGCTGAGTATCCCTGCTGAAGACTTTGACCATATAAGCCAAATTGGCACCAAAAGACAATAAAAGGTTGTTCCAGCGCATGTCCAAGTGAATGTTGATGGGTAGGAGAAAGAGTCGCGGTTGTATAAAGCGAGAATGGAACTCTGTCAATACGTCTGCCTCAGTAAAGAAAAACGTATTCTTGGTGTAGAGTACAGGCATGCCTTCTTCGAATCTGCCATAATCGTCAGTAAATCGATTCTTCTGTCTCAGGGGGAAAATTCGACTTGCGCAAGTGAACAAAGCGCAAGTGAACAAGTCCACAAGAAGCTTGAAAACAGTTGAATCTTATCATGACCGCCGTACACCAGTGAGTAGGCAGACTTCGTCTTGCGACCGTCAGAGCAAATGTAATGCAACCAGGTTAGGGTTCCATATTCTAGAGCGCGTGATATACAGTAATGCATGAGTCGTGGTCTTTGTACGTGAAGCCGGCAATTTCCAAAAAGGTCGGTGTATATTGCCAGGCGGATTTCAGGTGGTAGCTTAGTCAAGAGCGGACATTGGCGCTGGTCGCTTCTCGGAATACCAGATCTGGATGGGCCTGCAAAGTTTGTGTAGCTCATTGTGAAAGATTTGGATGTATGAAGGAATGAACTGTGTTGGAAATGAGTTGATCCAAGTCGGAGGGGAAAGGCTGCCTTTTATAGGTACAAAAGCCACGATGAGCGAATCCGTTGCTATGGACATGGCTCAAGAAAAGTAAATAATACAAGAGCGAAGATAGCTGCATGACAGCAACGCTACACGTGATTGATTTGAAAGTGTCTTTTAATTTCTATTCAATGTACAAACTTCCATTATCTTCTCCCAATATCCAACCCCAGTTTTGAGTTTCGTTCCTTTTCTGGTGACCTGGTATGTGCCCTATGTCCCACGATCAAAAGAGCATGTACCCGTAGTTCTCGTCGTCCGAATCCGCACCATAGACGGGGTCCTGATCCGGAATCTTTTTTAAGGCTTCCTCCGATATATGATCGTATCCGGCTCTTCGTAGGCCTGACTGGAGTAGCCCGATGTAGTCGGGAGGCAACAGGAGTGTAAGGTTGATGAGCTGCGAAAGGCGGCTTCTGGATTCATGGTCCCGTATCAATACCATCATGACCTTCTTGAACTGGCTTTTGGAAACGTAAGACAGCTCGAGCTGCAATCGCACATTGATCTTACTACCAGTGTAGGGAAAGCGGACCAAATGGTTGAATATTTCGTCGACGTGGCTGAGCTCCTTCGATGAGCCGCTATAAAGGTACATTGTCCAGATGATGGTCCTGTACCTGTGTACTGTCGTGATGAAGCGGACGAAGTCGGGGTGGCTATGGAACATGAGTGTGTTTGAGCCATAAAGCGTCGTTATGCCTTCTTCCAAGCTATATCGCCCATTTAGTACACTGAAGCCTTCGTCAAAGAGTGCGACTTACGCTTGTTTGCAAGTACGGAGAATGTTAGCTGACACATAACACCATTTGTGGTCATTCTCTCTGTGCCTATGGGATTCGGCGTCAGGAGGTCTGCGGCAAACGCAATTGACAAAGCCTGGAATTCTCGCCCGAGGGCGATTCTCGCGTTTCAGTTCATTCACATCAGCAACGTTGTAGTACATGATGTGAATCATGCGACGGCCAAAGAGTTCTTCGTAGATCATGTGTCGAATCTCCTTGGGGAGACGGCAGAAAAAGCTTGGGTTGCTTTTTTGATGTTTGCCGCGAGAGAAGAGGACCGCCATAGTGAAAGGATGCGATAGATACCTGAAGCAGTTTGAGATGAACTGTAGAACAAAGAAAAGATTGACCGTACTTTACTAACAGCAAAACAACGATGACAAGGCAGATGAACTTGGATAAAGTGGATGGAAGTGGTGACTGGTGACAAGGAGCGAGAGAGCAAGAGTGTGCAAAGTAGGAGTCAGCCAGAGATATAGAATGCAAACATTTGTGATGCCTACCAAGATTAGAAGCCTTCCATGGCAACAAACAGAAAACTCAGGTATGTTGACTAGGACATCTGCACGATTCCGCCCTCTAAGCAGCCACCCATCTACGAAAGTCCAACATTTTATGAGGGTGGGAGATTATGTATGCGAGGTTCCTATCCTAGCCAAAAGGAAACATGGCTCAGCCGTGTCGTCAAACCTGATACCGTTGAGCGTCTTTGTTTGTCATGCGTCTTCCCTTCCGGCCTCATTCAAACATGGTATAAGCATTCACCTCAGTTGTCCTTCAATCAACTCTTTGGTGGGCTCTAGTAGTTGATCACATCATATCAGTATGAACATTAACGTGTTTGGGTGAAGACTCGTAAGTTCAGATAAATATCACTCACGAATCACTCGAAGGATCTCGAATCACAATAATGATCGTACTAACCTAGTGTTAATCTAATTACATGCCCCCTATACAAGGCCTCAATCATCTTTACCAAGTTCTGTGACGTCGCTCTCATTATCAGGTGATGGAACCTCAGATAATGATCCGTCCGAGTCACCACAGGTATCGGGATCGTATTCAACATCCGTCGCAATCAGTTCGATCTTTCGATGGACCTGCCGCGATAACATTCCTTTAATTCTCTTCAGTGGATGTTTGCGATCGAGATATACTTGACCTGTGATGTTCCCTCCTTTGGCCAACGTCTCAAGACCGTCGCAAAGAGATTTGTATGCTTGTTCAAATTCATCTTCCGTGTCTTTCTTAACACCGGGGCGTGGCCATGAAGGCTCGCACGTGCATGTCATTCTTATACTGATCTCTTGCTCCATAGTAGATAAAGTGTCGCATAAATCCTTGAAAGGGTTAAATGGCTTTTGATAGGAAATCCTCGCGGGCCTATCCCATGGGCCCCAGTTACGAACAATAGCACAGACCTTAAGCTTTCTGATGAGACTTCCCAGGCCACTTCTCAATGCCTCGCCATTGGACAAGGAGGACAAGGAAGAAGATCGAGTGTCTTCTATACCTAAGTCGCCTTTCAGTGCCTTTTTGAGGAACATGGTAAAGAGGTCGCCGTATTCTATATCGAACACAAAAGTGTTTGTCGTGTAGAGAATCCCAATGCCCTGCTCATAACTGCATAGATCGGCTGTCAGCGCCAAGTCCAGTTTGTCCTCAGATTTGACATCTTGTTGCTTACACTCGTTTGCAGGTGATAAGAATAGACGTGGACAGATAACGCCACCTGTGATTCGTCTCGTAGTGTCTGTGGGGGGTCCATGCGGGATCTTGGTGGCAGACACAATGCACCCATTCTCCACGAACGGGACGGTTACTTCGCCTGAAATTATCATCTATATCCTCTCTAGGAATGATATGCACTTGGCTCTGGCCAAATAACTCAATGAAGATCATACGACGAATCTCTGGTGAAAGCTTGGTGAAGAAGAGGGATTGGCTCTGACGCCTCCCATTGGCGAACTTGATGGTCATGGTCGGCTCATTGCTCATTGAAGGGGCTCAGCAAACAGCTGTGTGACTGAGGTATAGATCTCACGACATCAACATTTCTGGAGAGAGGTAGAGTGCGAAGGTAGTGGAAGTCTTGATAAGATGGCTGGGAGGAAATGGAGGGAAAATGAGAGATGAAAAGGATCACGCACAGGGAATTTTTAAGAAAAAAGAAAAAAGACATTGCTGAGACAGTGGCAGACAAACATTATGTCAACCTGCATTGGCAACATGGCGATTGGTAGAGTACCTTATCCGAAATCTGCAGGCTTCCGAAAAACTGAGGCTTGGCCTACAAGGATTCATTATGGGTGATCGACTTTGGGAGTGGAGTGGGCGACGTAGGAATAGCCTTCTATGTTAGAGATTCATGACACTCCATAAGCCTCAAACAGCAACGTGATGTCATGTAGCCTCAACCTGAGTCTATATACGTATATTAGTCTTATATCACAGGTTATTCTAAGGCCAACAAGATGTAAGAACACACTACCTTGAGAGACCTCATAATACCAGCACCTTCTCACCCTGTTATATGTCCCCTGGCCCCCTGCAGCACGTAGCTAATCCCGGAGGAGGCTTGCATATTTATCTGGCGACTTGATCTAGAGCAAACGTGTCTTGCTTGAACGCATCGAGCCGTGAGTATTTACTATTCCGATAACTTGCAAATGCTAAAAATGGCGGTCACGCTGCTTGTTTCACCTCTGCAGCAGGCCACCACTATCACCATCAAGATACTTACACCTTCAGGGAAACCGAGCGATTTTAATTAAACCAATATGCTACAGCAATCATGAAATAAGAAATGGCCACATTTAGCGGCTGTATGCATCTCACCTAGAAAGTAGAAATAAGTGCGAGGTTGGGTAATTGGGGTCGGGAAAGAGAAGCATTAGTCACAAACTTGTACATCACTCACAAATATGTTTTTGATAGTAGGTAACAAGTGGAAGATGCCCCTTTGGTGGCTAGCCAACTACCCAGACTCGTAGCTTATATGAGGTTCAAGAAGGCAGAAGGCGGAAAGAGACCACAAGATGCAAACGTAGTAATGAGCTTAGGTTGAGCCATAGAGTACTGCTAGAGATTATCATAAGTCCAAGTAAAGTCATAAGGTATCACCGGAAATATTATTGAGTTTGGATGAAGCCGCAAGATATTACTAGAAGTGCCAATGAGTTTAGCTAAAGCACTTCAAGTCTTAACGAGAGGTGCTAATAAATTTCTCTCAAGATACAAACGCGCAATATTTCCTTCTGAGTGTGTGCCCCATTCACACATATCATCAATACTCATTACCGAGCCTCATGAACTCGTTTTCGCCCTCATCAGAGACACGATTGCACCAATATGTGTCGTCATTGGCCTCCGCATCCGAATCCTCACTAAAAATACCGGGCTCTGGCCATTTGATCTCTCGCCCAGATATTTCGAACCTCTGGCTGAGTCCAGCTGATGTTGCCAACAATTCTCTGAAATCACTGGCCAAGAAAGTAGGCAGGGACAATTTTCCCACAACATCCTCTTTGCAGCACAATGTCTCAAGAGCAAATTTCATGTCCTTCAGTCCTGTGATTTTCGCTTCCTTTGAGTCGGTATCATAATAACGATAGTAGTCGATTGCAATTCGCACGCTGAGCTTTTGTTTCATAATCGACAGGATATCGCAGAGTTCGGTGAAGCGATCGCACGACGTGCCATCCATGTTTTTCAAGCCCCGGGGGCAAAATGCGACCTCGATGGCGGAATCAATGTTCAAACTGAGATTGTTCATACGATTCCATCCCCCAAATGTATGAAGGTCGTTCAAGTGCAGGTAGACATCGAAGATGAGCGTATTTGTTGAATAGAGAATTTTGATGCCTTGTTCGAAACTATACAGCCTGGTTAGCACCTCATATCTATCCTAGGCGGGCTAGCATTTCGAGGACTCACGCTCGCTTGCAAGTGAAGATAATTCCCGCAGAAATAAAGACCCATTTGTGGTCTTCCTCGCTATGACTGTGAAAGTCGGAATCGGGGTCTCTTCGACAAACACAATGTACCCATTTGCGCCTGGAAAAAGGCCGACCTTCCCTTGTAAACTTGATGCGGTTTGACTTTGACTGGTTTAGCTCGACGTGTAATCGGCGGTTGCCAAAAAGCTCGATGAAGATCATGCGACGGATTTCTGAGGGGATCTTGGCGAAAAAGGGAGACTGCCCCTGTCGCAGCCCTTCATCGAACTTGACGTTCATCGTGTGTCTCCGGCCAGCCACCGATACGGCATCCGCGTAGCTGATCAGTTAAGGCGAGACAGACTCGGGGCGAGGAATGACCTCCTTCGATGATGTTCGGAAAGAAATGAGCAGTGAGGGTCAGAAGTGGAAGAAGTGCTGAAAGAGGAAGAAGACTGTGCAAGGAAGTCTCCTTTGATTGGCACTGGCAGTGATTCACAGTGGCTGTAGCAGTGGCAAGCAAACACCGAATGTGATGGAAAAACGAGAAACCAGCAAACTCATACATAGATTCTCAATCTTGGTGTAAAACTCGGGTCCTCATTCCAATAAGTTCATGCGATGTCATCGCGATACCCAGTTGGCAGTCAAATGAGCATAGAATTTCTAATTCACTAAGACACAACCTGCCAAAGATCATAGAGGCCGAGAGTCATTTTGAGCGAGCTGAGCTTTGCCAGTAACTCCCAGTCAATCACTTTACTAAGGCCATTTGGGCCTCTTACTTGTTCGAAAGTAACAGCAAACTACAACATCGCAGTACGCCGAGAAATTGCATCGAGGCCAGCGTGACGAGATCTGCGAGTTTGTTTCTCTCACCCGAGTAGACAACTACTACCCATATATCCAGGTAGCGAATCCCGTTTGCTACATAGGTTACTGTCTACACAAGCGACTCGAAGATGGGTTTGAGCTAATCAGATGGTCTGGTCTCAGGCAGATACATTATAGCACCTCCAAACTGGAGGATAATTTGTTGTAAGACATAATCGTGGTCGAGTGTAGCTCATTTAAGCTCAGGCTAATACGGCAATAAACTCCGGGTGAAACCTGGTTTGTCCATGATTGGCTTTGGAAAGCAACGGGAATGTCATCCAATCGGTTTCGACTTACTACTTAGTTACAGGGTTACCCGGGAGGTCCAGCGTCTGAACCGACGACCGTCGGCTTTCCCGTCATGCCCATGCCCGCGTCTACTTCTACGTCTGCTGCTGCTCCCCGGTGATATCAACCAACATCTGTTTCATACATCAATAAAACAATGGCTGATCAGCCTCAAGCAGCCCCTTCAGCCATCACAGGTGGATGTCTTTGTGGTGCCATCCGCTACACAGTTCACTTCCATGAGGAATTCCCATGGCCTCCAGTTGTTCGTTACCCTTGATCCATCTGGAATCGTATTTATTAATTCATATAAAAATAGTCTTCATCTTGCCAGTGTGTGTACATCCCATACTTGACTTCCAAGCATGACTGATGGCAATTCGAGGCACCATGTGCCGCAAGTGGACATCCTCCCTCGTCGCACAATTCCTCGTTATTTCCCCCAAGCAACTCATACCAGCCCTGAGCACATTCCCGTCTTTCAAAGAGTACCTCTCATCTCCTGGTCGATTCCGTGGCTTCTGTGGAGGCTGTGGCACATCCATCGCATGGCGCTCGGCTGATTACACGCCTATCTTCGATTTGTACTTGGGGACCGTCAATAAGAAATACCTGGTCGGGGACAATTTCGTCGCGAAAACACTCGCAACTCCGAACGGGACGCAGTATTGGCTGCAAAATGCCATCCATGGCGTTACCGACAAGCTCGAGGGCGGAAAGAAGTATCTTCAGGAGGGGCCGGATGGATTGCGTGATCTGGATATCATCTAAAGCTTCGGGCCAAGTAGTTGAGGTTCATAAAGATAGACAGACCAGCCAGTGCCTGAGAACCATACGTTCGCCATCCTCAACCTCTTAGCACGAGTCCTTAGAACTCTCCTCAACAAAGATGAAAGACACCATTGAACCATATTTCTGGACCAGTTCTTGGGTCGTTTCCTCCAATAGCAAAGGCAAAACAACAAAATCTACAACTGGTAGGACAGACAAGAACCGTCGTAGTGCCTGGGAAACATTCTTCTTGGCCGATTCACTCTCGCCGCGACCTGTAGAATAGCACTCTAGCCGGAGCGACGCCCTGATAAGCGGGAGGCGAAAAACTTCCAGTCCCCAAGTAAGTATGTCAATGGGTGGAACGACTTCTGGCTCATCGATCCTAAAAGGGCAAAAGAACTCGCAAGATCGGACGAAAGAATGTTGAGATGGGAATGTTACGGCGAACTTATAATAGTCGATGGGCTGACTGAACATAAAGGTGTTCGTACTGTAGAGAAGATTAACGCCATCTTCATAGCTGGAAAACCCACGATGATTAGCATATCTCTTGCACTCGATCTTGGAGTTTTCATGACCTAGAATAGTACTCACGCTTGTTTGCAAGTAAACAAGATGTTGGTTTCTAGTATTCGTCGTCTATAGGGCGATATGTTTCCCTCGTGTGGTGACAGAATATCTCTCTCACAGATTCCATGCGACCAGCCAGTTCCATACCGAGTATTGCGTTTCGGTAGGCTCATGGACTGAAGGTGAACTTTGAAGTAGGTGAACAGCTGTCGATAGATTTGGTCTCTGATATCATAGCTGAGCTTGGTAAAAAAGAGAGAATCACGCTGAGGTGGAGGCTCAGCAAAAGGTGTCGACATTTTGGCGATATTCAATATCTGATACTTGAAGTATCAGTCGGATAGCAGATCCTGACAATATACTATAGTAAAAGTTGACGTTGGATCACAAGCCTTGGAGTGTTGGTCGGGGGGGCGATCGTTCTTTTAGTTCTGAAGAGGGACATTAGAAAACGAAGAAAGATGGGTGGAAGTTGAGTCAATACGAGCAAACAGCTATCAGGGTAAGTAAACAAAGTGGGTGTCACAGAGGAAGTCAACTGACAACTGATAGCTGACAAACGAGCTGGCAGTGGTGAATCATAAACCACCCAACCAGTCGTAAAAAACTGTAAGATCATTTGTATGATAGCATTTCACATATTCTACTTATTTACCTAACAAAGGTCATGCTTTTTCGTGTGATATTTTTCTGAGGCGCGTGTTTGCTACAGAAGTGTGACGGAGTAATAATGATTGTCCTAGACTGAACTGATTGTCTTTCGATCGTAGGGATGAGAGCTGGGCTTCACACAAAACATCAGACGCAGGATTCCAACCTGCGAAGCTTTAATTAACTAAATTAATTGAGATTACCTCCTACTCAAGACTTATATCTTAAGTATCTCTAAAACTTACTCTAAGGTTTACTATTTTTTATAATATAATTATCAGATTATAATAAGTATTTTGGCATAAATAACCAATAGCTGGTTGATCTCACACCCGATGTCTTATGTCCCCCAAGGGCATTTCAAGAAGACTATATCATCATGGTTAGGAGGCAAATATAGATATCATTTGCTAGTACCTATCTGGAAACTCCAACGAGTACAAACCACAAACAAGATCTTTGGTAAGCGGTGTAATATTGCCCCTTTATTTCCGCGAGCTAAACCTCCCAAGGTCACCCCTGAGCATGAATACAGCTCCGAAAGAAGTTTTTTTTGCCACTGGGAATTGTCCTTGCCGACCTGTTTACTTGAATGTCCCGGGGAAAAAGTTGGGTGCTGTTTAGAAATCACCGTAAGAGGGAAAGCTATAGATGTCTCGACCCTCATCATCTGAATCAGGATCATCCTCGCCTCGTACATAACTTTCCTCGTCCTCTTCGTCTTCAAATGTAAAAAAGATGTTCTTCTGTCGTTCTAGATCGCCTCCGATATTGTCTTTCACAGTCGCCTCCATTGCAAGTGGTATGAATAGCTCAAGCCGGCCCCGGACATTTCTGTTTATCCACCTCGAAATAAACTTGAGCTGTTCCAAGAACACACTCTTGCGGGCGGTTGCGTCTTGAGTTTGAGCCGAGATAGAAGAATCCATAATGAACCGCATTCTGATTGTCCCACTTAAATTCCATTTCGGCGACATGACAGACAAGCTATATAGCTGTTGCGAAATGTCGTAAGATGTAGAGTAGTGGAGATAAAGGTCGAGTGAATTAACACGTATGTCATCTTCGAGCCAGGTGTTGAACATGAAAATGTCCTTATAGCCTTCGAACATAAGCGTGTTGGTGCCATAAAGCACGCCAATGCCACTCTGGTAACTACGACCAAGTCAGTCTAGAATCATTGACGCAATGCATGAAGCACTCACGCCCATTTGCAAGCGAAGAGGATATTAGTTGCCAGCTGGCACCATTTGTGAGTCTTCTCGTTATGCGCGTGTGGCAGTGTTTTGGACTTTCTGCAGACGCAATGGCACCAGCCAGGGAAAGGTGCCTTTGGGTGGCCATCTCGTTTGTATTCCTTGCTGCTGCCACGGAAAATGACATGGACCCGGGATGATCCAAAGAGCTTGATGAAAATCTGGCGTCTGATTTCTGGGAGCAGCTTCGTGAAGAACAGTGACCCCCTCTGGGCGTTGCCCTGTTCGAACTCGATCACCATTTTGATGGGCTGGAGAAGGTCGGGAATCTGGTGCAAAGAAGGATTCAAAGAGACGATCGAGGTAATGGGGGATGAGTCTGATAAGACTGAGTCGCATATGGCGATCGGAAAGGGAGCATAGCCTTTCTTCACCCGGACAAGGTACCGAAGGACAGACCGGGCTGAAGTCGAAAAAGTAATTGCAAGGCAAAAGAATTTGGAGGTGCGAAGAAAGAGGGGTGAAAGAAGGAAAATCGGGCGAGCAAACAATTTCGCGAAGAGATGGCAAACGGCTACCGGCAGTGAATGGCAAATGCGTTGCCAGTTACAATGGAAGAGCTTTGCCTCTATTCCTGGTTATTCCTGAGCCCCAGGGGTTGCCACAAAGTTGCAGTGCCAGTGTTTGACACTGCACCCGCCATTTTCATTCTTTGTTTCCCTCTCTGACCTTCCTACTTAATAGCCTCTCCATCTCTTCTACTATCACCTTCTTTCCTTCTCATCAACATCTCTCTTCCTTGGCCATCGAGCCAGTTTTTTTTTAACGATGGTGCCGCCTCTCCGTATCGTTAGTTCACCTCGAATATGCCACATGTTGTTATACACATCTAATAAGCTGATGAACAATAGGAATTGCCCCGCAGCCTGAGACGACCAGGCGACGACCAGAACGCATCGCCCTTCTTCGGCAAGCTGAACGCGGATGTTAGACATCTGATTTACAAGGAGCTGTTCGGACTATCACGAGTTTATATCATGTTTACTAGTCCCGCGGTCTTTGACAGGTACTCCGGGCCGGTATTTTGGCGTCACCGTATCCGCGAGGACAGTCGAAAGGTACCACACCGATTTTCTCGTCAGACGCAGTCTTCAAGCCGTCTCCAGGGGATAAATCTTATGTTTTCGTGTAAGAAAGCGTAAGTGCAATAGCTATGGCAAACCAGACAGCATGAACATGCTAATCAAATTCTCTCCAGGTATCACGAGGGTGTCGCCGTTCTGTACGGCTCAAACACCATGGTCTTCGAGAGCCCAGAGCAGTACCTCCTTTTCAAGCAGACTTTTGAACATAACGTCACTAAATTCAAGTCATACGAATTCTACTGCCCCTTTCGCTCCGCGGTACCGCAAGACGTCCCTGACCTCGACCTCCTCACTCACGCTTTGGGGGACCTGTGCTTCCGTTCTCTCAGAGCGGACGTGTATCTCTGGGGCGTAGAGCATGAGGCATTCTATTTCGAAGATACATATAGCAGGTCGGCCAAGAAACAGGCCAAGAAACAGATCATTCAAGCACTGAAGCGGCTATTATCAGTCGGAGGCCTTCGTGGTCGTGTCTTTTTACCCGCCCAGTTAGAGGATGCGGCTCGAGAGATGGCTCAGAACCACACTGGAAAGGTTTTCTTCACTTTTCATCAGGAGGAGACAGTGTACGAGGACTATTGGTTAACGCAAAACGAGGTCAAGTTAGGAGGCTATCGGCTTGACAGGCGAGGTCTGATGGGTATTAGTGAGCTCGACAATGGTTTTGCGGGCGACAATAAGGACGAGGATGCCGACAATCCTCAGGCTTTTCTTAACCAGCGCTTTTGATTGCCGAATCAACCCGTCTTGTTTATTGTGTGTGCCAATATTGCACCTGAGGCTTCCCAAATTGCACACCAAACCCACGATCTAAGGAACCCCCTTTTCATTACGCAAAGCCGCATGGGAACAGAGTACTTTAAGAATCAACAAGGATTACACCACAAATTTAACCGGGTGTTGAGTTCATAGTATTACACAGATAGTCAATGAATACTAAGCTGATTGCCTAGTACTTGAAGTGAAAACAAACCAACTTCATCAGATGATAAGACAATTTATGACGATACTGTCTGAAGATGACGGGATATTCTTTAAATTTTAAAAACCACCTTGCAACTTGATAAACCTCAGTAACTCATGCCATAAATTAGAAAATCTCATACGCAGTCGAATATTTCGGCTGCGCCAGGATGCCATTGTGCCAGTATTTGACACTGCACCCGCCAATTTCCTTTTGTCCTCCACCTCCAGCTTTGTGCTCAACTCTTCCTTTCCTCCCAAACATCTTCTCTCTTCTCTCTCCCACAACACTACGTTGGTCGTCAAGCCGAGGCCTCCCACAATGAATGTACCTTATCCACCTTCTCATCCTCCCTTTGGTCTTGTAAGCTGATGTGACTTCTCCACTGCCTCCTTGAAAACTACTGACGAGCGATAGGGGGTAAAGTCACAATGGAAACCCCAGGACGAGTCGCCTCTTTTCACCCAGCTAAACTCTGATGTCAGGCGACTCATCTATCTCCAACTGTTCAGCTCCTCTCGGGTCGTTGTTGCATTTCGCACTCCTTGGGATCTTCCATCTCCTGGGCCCAGAGGCTGGATTCACCACGAGTGCCAAGAAAGTTCAAAGCTGCCTCCCGACGACTCTATTCCGACGAAGAATCCGAGTCGCTTGCAGGGCACAAGTCTTCTGTTTTCATGCCAGAGAGTGTAAGTGTTGGTAGTCGATACGTGATCGCAAACTAACCTTGAATCTGCAGATATGCAGAGACTGTTGGAGTGTTATACTCTTCGGTCACTATGGTCTTCGATACTCCAGACTTGTTCTGCTTTTTCAAGCGCTGCTTTCGATCCAAGGTCGGAATGTTTCGCTCATGCGAGTTCTATTGCGCCGCACACCCAAACGAACCAGAAGGGATCTCAGATCTCGACCTGCTCACACGCGCCCTAGAGATGCGCTGGGAGCCTCTCAGGGTACGCATTCATGTGTATAACCCCCTCGATTTCGATGGCGCCTTCGTTGGAAAATTTGACAACTCGGCCGCTCAGCAAGTAGTCCAAGCGATGCAGCGCATCGCTAGAATGCCAGACATCAGTGGCAGTATCTTCTTGCCATCTCAGTTGGAGGAAGCGACTCGAGATTTTGCGCACGAGCATTCTGCATGGTTTTCTCTCATTTTCCACACGGACTACATGCATGACAGCGACGGGTCGGAAGTGGATGGGTTTGACATGGGACCTTATACGATTGAAGAGAATGATGATGACGATGAAGACGACTAGTCCCAAGTATTGACCAGCGGGAATTGCTTCCAAATGTCAACCAGCTCTCTCATCATGTAAGCCAGGGGCCTCAAAGCTAAGTCTGTGGAGCTGTGGAAGACTTTGGGATCAGTAGATATCAAGAAATTCACCACTAAAATTGTGACTGTTCTTATGATGACAGTGTAACGAATCTTGTGATATTGGTGTTCAATTGACTGTTATTCTGTTGTGATCTAGCAGATGTTTTCTCACACCAGAGCTCGACCCTCCAAATATTAGATGGTTTTTCGTCACCTTGTGCTTTCTTTTCGTAAGGCTAATATCAAGGATTGATAATCTATTCAGGGATAGTCTTTCTCTACTAGACAACAATGGCAATAGAATGGCAATGTTTGGTCTTTTAATACCGGAGATTTACCTTCTTTATATTTATAGACAGTCGTGACTCTTTGACCGTATAGATTTTTCATTTCAGACGTTTTGTCTTCTCCCGGTGCCTTTATCCCAAACGCCCCAGTCCATCATTGCAACCATGTAACCCGTAATTCATACAACGCCCTCTTAAGTAAGAGCCTTCTTGAGCACATCAGTATGCTCCGACGCGGTACCCTTGTTAATACCGCCCTTTGCTGTTGGGCTCTCAACACTGGTCTCGTAGTTGAACACGTCGGCAATATCTTCCTCGAAGCGCTCATTGATGACCTTGATCTGCTCGTACGAGAACTCCTTAATGGGGATTCCAGTCTCCTCAGACTTGGCAACACAGCGGTCAGAGATGCGGTGAGTATCGCGGAAGGGGACGCCTTTGCGGACAAGGTAGTCGGCGACGTCGGTGGCGAGCATGAAGGGGTCGATGGCGGCTTTCATCCCCTCAAGGTTGACAGTAAGGGTGGAGAGAACGCCGTTGGCGATCTAAATGCTGTTGGAGACGGTCTTGGGCTCGAGGGACACCTGGAGATCCTTGTTGTAAGTGTGGGGGGGGGCCTTCTGGATCATCGTGAAACCGGCCATATGGCCCTCGAGAGACTGTCGGTGTTCTTCTTCTTGGGCATGAGGGAGCTGCCGGTGGAGTAGGCATCGGTGAGGCGGATGAAGCCGAACTCGGCGGTAGAGCAGACGATATGATCCTCAGCCCATCGAGAGATGTGCTGCATGAGCATGCTTCCCCACTGCAAGAATTCAGTAACAAAGTCACGATCAGCGACACCACCCATAGAGTTCCACAAATGACCCTCGAAGCCCAGCTCCTCGGCCATCATGGCACGACCAATGTCGAAGAGGTTACCAGCCAGGGCACCGCAGCCAAGGGGGCTTCGGTTGATGCGCTTGATAGTCTCTCGAAGACGCTTCAAGTCGCTGGCAAAAGCGAGACCGTATGAAAGCATCCAACAGCTCCATCGGACGGGCTGAGCGCGCTGAAGGTGGACGTAGCCGGGCATGATGTACTCGATTTCGCTCTCAGCGCGGGCGGCGACCAACTTGAGGAAGCTGACGAGGTAGTCGTCAATCTTTCGATCTTCTCGAACTCCTCCTGGGTGATAATGCCGGGCTTGGCATTGGCGCGGGCAGAAGTGATGCTGCCGAGAATATCCTGCCTATAGAGAACATGGTCGGAGAAAAAACTCTCGTTGTACTTGACCATGAGAACGTCGAGCTCACCAGAAGGTACAAAGTCCGCGCATTCTATTGAGGATGATGTCGAAGTTGGTTGAGGGGAGGCATACTAGTAAGTCGACCACCCTAGAGCATGCTCTAGGGCTTGGAGTCGGACGCCATGGCTATAGAAGGGAGTTGGTGTTACGAGGAGGTTAGGAGAGTACAATTGGGGAAATTGAGAGTCAATTGGTAGAGAACAGAGCAGGAATGCGTTGTGATATGTTGTTCAGAAAGGTTGAGTAAAAAGTTCTGAACAAGGGTCCTGTCACAAAACACGATGTGCGTCACAGTCACAGTCACTCCCAACCAGAGTTACGGAGGTCTCAAGCTGGGATATCGACCGCACGGGCCAAATTTGTGGGCGATTACAGGGGCTTTACTGCAAAAACTACAAGGGATGGGCCAATGCTGGCCGGTTTCCCCAGACGAGCTCGAGTTGCTTGCTTGTAATGAGAAATTGTGATTGGTTGTTGATGGGTTTGAACTGAGTCTAGTGTTATCTTATCGGAGTGAGGAGGGGAAGTGGGACAGCACACAGATATTTCTGTGAATTTGCCCAATTTTCGAAGATGAGAGCTACAGAGCGCCAGAGGGGAGCAAAGTGTAAGGCAGAACAACAGCCATCGAAATCCTCAATTGAACAAATCGAGATACTATCAATCGAAAGGTAATTGAAGATGGAAGTTTGGAGTTTATGTCATGTTAGCATGTGTTTATTTGAAATGAGCAAAGACAAAACACCAAGCCATCATATCGCCCCCATACAAAATCAAAAGATGAAAGAGAGAGATTCGACCTCAGCTTTTGCAAAATCGCAGAGGAGCTCCTCCCTCAGGTTTCACGTGCAACCCTTTACCCCAAGAGGCGAAAGAATGCACGAGCGGGAACTGATGTGAGGCACCAAATAAGCTAATCCCAGAAACCCAATGAGAGCTTTTGGAGTGACACGATGGCGCAGGGAACAGAAACGCACAGACCCAGGGACTCCCCCCGATGCCGGCTCCCGGTGTAAGCCCCCCATTAGAGTGATGGGGGGAGAGAAAGGATCTGGAACTCGAAACGAAATGGAAGGCTGAATGTGAAGCGAAGTATCGTTGGTACTCGGGCCTTTTGGAAACATTACGCGAAGGCATCCTTTTCCGATGCAATAGTTCAGTTGGAATTGGTAGTGTAATACTAGAAAGGAAGGGAATAGCCATGTATGCATCGGGTCCTCATTCTCAACTCAGTATACCTCTGCCTAAACAATGATTCCAAGTAATCCGAACTCGGGATACAAAAACAGAAATGCATAGACTTTCTGCTTCAAAACACCGGGTTCTCTTTCCAATCCCACCCCAACTTTTAGCGACCTTCCAGCTGCGGCGCGGTGCGGCATCTGGAAAGACGGAACGAGTTGAGATGAGGTTGCATCAGAGTGTGGTGGAAACGGTACGTATCTTTTTATAAACCAGATGTAATCTCCATCTGTCATAGCCAGTTCTCGACACGGGATTGGTCGAGACACCATCTTGATTCAGAGATATCAACTTTTTCCTAAACACCAACCATTTCTTCTGTAAAGGATTGCTGTGTTTTGGCGCAGGAGCGGGGGGATTGATGCCACGTCTTACGATTTAGGCATCACTGTCACTTAATTGATGACTTTGACATTTGTTTGTCATAGTTAGAGTCACTATTCACGTTTCCAGAGGTCGTCAGTGAAAGTCGTACTAATCCGTGTCACGTAGTATGTAACTGGCCCGCCTGTCTAGCCAAAGCCTAAGAATAAGCATCATTATAAATCAGCCTTGATTTCCAATTCACGCTCGCTTCGCTTCGCAATTCGGCATGTTCATTTCCCCCGTGCGCCTCGCCCTTCAAGGCTGCAACGCTGTTGTTGCGCTTGTATGTCGGCGTCCTTAGCCTGAACATTAGCCTGTCTCGACCATGTGCCTCCGCTCCTCTCCGCTCCGCGTAGAGCGGCAGCTAAGTAGACAACGTTGGACAGGGGGCTAGCTGCTTCAATTACGTAGGTAGGGTCCAGCAATGACATGGCTGAGGCCTTTCTTGTGTGATCGCGTCAACCATCAAAGGCCGGATGGCACGGACACAACGGGACGGAGAACCGCTCTCAGTACAACCGCTATGTCCAGGATCACCATGCGTAGCAGATGGCAAAGTTGATGCCCTAACGTCGCCTCATTGTTGTTGCTCATCCCTCCACAAAAAAACTTGAGGAAGAAACGATCATCACTTGCAGACGCGCCCATCTGTCCGTTTCTCTAGTCTTTAGTTTACCCACCTCATCCCACCAACCAGACTTTCTGTAGCCTCCCCCGGACGTCCCCCAGACAATGTGTTCGCCAAAAGAGGTAATGTTGGCTCCCCGCGCGCCAACGAATCTCTCGTCTCTGTTCTTGACATGCCGGAGGAACGGCG
>JAASAY010000286.1:0-18528 GCA_014822085.1 Fusarium stilboides | reverse complement strand
AGTCGGGTCCCTTATAAGGGACGGGAAGAAGCATGTTGACACTACCAGCAGCGAAGACATCGCCTCCAACAGAGTCGAGGCCATCATGGGGACCAAGGCCACCCAGCTTGAAGCCTCGGACATCCGTAGGCCCTCCAAGCTGGAAACGGTCATTGATACGGGTCGGACGAAGGCTTCCAGCAAATTCATAACCAAGAGGCAGTGGGCAAAGCAAGCCTAGTCTCAATCCACCACCGATTGAGATGCCTGTTCGCCCCTGGATACCAGGGAGAGGAACTGGGACGGCACCGCCAACTTCGACCTCACCCTTGGAAAATGCGACATCACCAGCTAGAGGGCCGAGACCAGCGATTTCGAGTCCGGATTTGAGCATATATCCGGTCTGAGGAAGTTGGGGGTTATCACGCCTTTCTCTGTAGAAGGTGTGCTTGATAGAGCTTTTGATAGAGTCACCAGCATCTGCACGGACCGTTGGACTGGCACCTTCAACCAGACCAGTGATCTGTCTCCAAATACCCGAGTACTCAACGGACTGTGTATCACGCTGTTCATTGAGCCACGAGAAGCGTAATATTCCGCCCTTGAGCACCTCCTCATGTGACGCCCAGGGCTTCTCAGCAGCCGAGGCCACACCCTCGAGCGATAGTCTCAAGTCGGGGTTGCTCTTGACGGGAGCACTAAGGTTGGCGCTGTAAGCTGACCGTGTGCGCGTACCAGCCTTGGCGTTGAGCGTCAACATCTCAGCACCACCAAACATGTTCCGCCATAGCAGCGAACCGTAGGCAGAACCCTCGCCATTACCAACATCGGTACCCGTTTGAAGCTTAAACCGAGAGAGCTCCTTAACTCGAATATCGACATTCACATCGGTGGGCGAGGTGGAAGGATCGGTTTGCTGTGCGGAGGTGAGGAAGACTTCAGGCTGAGGTTGAAAGATTTCTGCCATGCAGTTAGTTTGGTGTTAAGGTGCAGGGAACAGAACAACATACGCAGCCCATCGAGTTTGAGGCTCGCCACTCGAAGTTTGTCAATAACTTCCCCAACGGTCGAGCTACGGTTCTGTTCATCGGCGACGAGCGGTTGGAAGAGAGGGTCGAGGAAGTTGGTTCGGGTGTTGACCGCCCCATGCACTCGAAGTTCGTTGACAGTCATGGGTGCCATCTGCTGATCGCCGATCTGAATAGTTTTTAGCAAATATCGAGTTGTAGGAATTCCAGTTAAAACTGACCACTCGTGCCATACGTCGTTGCTTGGCTTCATCTTGCTCATGTTGAAACTCAGGCTTTGACTCGGCCTCATGCAACAAAGAACCGGTGTCTGAATGGAGCTTGTTAAAGGGGTCCTCGGACTGCTGCAAGTTAGCAATTGATCTCTATTAAAGTTCAATCTTGCGATAAACTTACCGGACCCCCAGTCGACCTAGGAATTGCAGCCATTTTCGGAGGCTCGACAACTCGAGTTGTTGCTTGTAAGAACCGTCACCGTCACGATGTCGTTTTGGAATTGTCGAACCACCCCGGCTTCTGCCCAATTATGCGACGGTACGTACTGCCCAAGCTCCTCCAGGGCTCAGGTCCCTCCATGTTCTGACACCTGTGGCGCATGTGTGGCTCATGCACACTTCTTCCTGTTAAACTCCGTCATAGGACACTGCATGTGATGCACGGCCACACTTACTATCCGGACCTAGCGGGACCCCAGCGCCTAGGATGCGTTGCCTCCCTGCGTTCCTCTTTGTTCATCTCCCGTCAACTATTCATTCATCACTCATACAGCGTGTGTACATAGCATATCGCTGAGTTAGAGTTTCCGTCAAGGACACTCTCTTTTCATTCCTTAAGAGCTATTTATTGCTCTTTTCTTTCCTTTCATCTTCAATCCACTTCTCTTCTTCCTGTCACTCACGCGACCCGCAATCTGTCCGGTTCTCTTCGACAACGTCTAAGCCCAACACTTCCCCATCGTCAGCATGGCTAGTAAGGCTGCCACCAAGCGTGTAGTTACTCCTGTCTTTCGAAACTGAATGCGCTGTACTGACCCTTACAAAGTTGACACGCGAATACAAAACTATTTCTGAGAACCCTCCTCCTTATATCGTTGCTCATCCGTCCGAGTCCAATATTCTCGAGTACGTTACGTCACGTCCAACTCGCTTTGTCGCGAGTCACCTTTGCTGACAGGATTATTAGATGGCACTATATTATCACTGGCCCTGAGAACACCCCTTACCATGACGGCCAATACTGGGGCACTCTGATGTTTCCCCCGAACTATCCGTTTGCTCCTCCCGCCATTCGCATGCACACACCCTCCGGCCGATTCCAGCCCTCAACGCGACTATGCCTCTCCATTTCCGACTTTCACCCAAAATCCTTCAATCCTGCATGGGAGGTTTCAACTATCCTTATCGGACTGCTCTCATTCATGACGAGTGAAGAGATGACGACTGGTTCCGTTTCCAGCACATCCGCCGAACGACGATATCTTGCGGCTCGATCGCGTTGGTGGAACTCGACCGGCAATGGCTCAAACCAGAAGAGTAACCCAGCAAACAAAGGCAACGTCAAGGCCGGCGATGGCGGTGCAAAGTTCCGAGCAGAGTGGCCCGAGGTTGATGTTGAGAATTGGGAGTGGATGACCAAGAACAAGGTTGACCCTGTCACGGGTAATCGATTAGATGCTGACAACAACGGATCTTGTCGACCTCAGCTGGGCATCTCTGGGACTAGCGGACATCAAACCCAAGCTGTTGTTGACGTGGTTAATCAACAAAGAGATGCCGGCACCGGATGGATATACCGCAACAAACTCCTTGTTGCGGGAGCGGCTATCTTCTTCTACGTCCTCGTCGCTAGGCTTGTGAGCGGCGATGCATGATGCAGGGCTGTTTAGATGTGGAAGTAATTAATGTGTTTGTACCCAACTCATTTGGCTTTTGTTGTTTGGTTACTGGCGGGATGGCGGGCGCAATGTGGTTTACAAGCCAGATATCAAAGGACTCGCGTCTTAGTATGGCGTTTAGGGCATACATTGAGCGTATGCTTGATGGGTTTCTTGTTTTGCTATGATTTGCTCAGCAACCTGCAGCGGTTGATGCAACCAGGTTGAATCGTTTAATACATCTAGCAGATAGACTTGACAATACAAGACATGGGCTCTCATACTCTCATGGATGCCAGGCATACGTGACGGCAAACAAATTAATTTGATGCAAGGGGTAGTCAAACAGGAACAAAGGCAAGTAGGCAACCAGATGGGTCAGTAAATAATCGGCACTCTGCCTAACTTTAGGATAAGTTGCTATGATAATTAAAGTATATTTTAGGCTGAGAATATCCTAAAGTGCTTGTATTATTTTGTCACCTCTCACCTAAAGTTGGGCAGAGTGCTGATTATTCGGACCGCCTGGCAACATACTGTAGGCAACCAACATCAGCTGTCAACAAACACCAGTCTCAGCCTATTGCGATACAAACAAACATGGATAGTGGTTGGACGTCGGAAGCCGGATGGCTAATGACTGCACACCGAAGACAGGGAGCTTGGAGGTTTGTTGGTCACTGGCGGGAGGTTGTTGACCACGCTAAGCCCACTACCGCTAGGCACCTAAACCTTAGTGGATGCCACTACGCGGGCACGGCGGGGAGGTTTCAAGAAAAATTGTGACGAAAGCCCCAATTTTTGTAACCTCGCGACTCGTTCTCCATCTTTGGAAGCCGTTGGAAGCAAAGCACCTCCAACTCGACATCATCATCACCCGGGTTTCCAGGTTGGTGAAAGCAACATATTCTCCATTCATCAGCTTATCATCCCCTATTGGCCTTCTGAAACCTTACAGTTTCTTTCTCTCCATTCCTTAATTGACCCTCCTTTATTTTCCACTCGCCCTTCCTCGAATCCCTCCGCTCCTGGTTGAGCTCTTGCTCTCCGCACAAAATAGCTGCACCTGGACCCTCATTTCTAGTGCATCGTCAGTTCGCCTCCTCCGACCCACGGCCACGATCCTCGAGCCCAGATCCGACCGCAGGGCACTTCAGTCAACCCGACGACGACTGCTCTCCATGCCTCTTCCTCTAGATCCGTAGAGTCTCCCTCCCTCCGAATCCTTTGTTGAGGCCTGGCGTTGGCTACCTGATCGCCCGCCTCCCCTCCCTGTTCGTCGATACCTTCCCCGCCGAACCGTCAACGACCTCGCCTATGCAATGGCGCCCCAAAACGGCAACCTGAAGACTCGCCGACCTGGAGGGAGCAAGCTTGCTCAATCCTCCAAGCCCGTCGTCCCTGCTATTCCCCTGCCTCATGTGAAGCGTCAGGCTGCTACTGCTGCTGCTCGAGCTAGTGCTGCCTCCGCCCCTACGACGACTGCTGCCTCCTCCAACACGACCCAGGAACCTGATGCGCCTTCGCCCTCCGAAATCAAGCTCACGAATGGTAACACTTCTTCTGAGGCCAAGAAGGATGCCCCTGTAGCTGCAGCTGCGAGCACAATTCCGAGTCCTGCCTCTACTTTGGCTACCAAGGCTGAGAAGGAGGCGACCGAGACAAAGGCGGCAAGTCATCACGAGACAAAGAACGGCGCTGTGGACCAGGTCAATGCTCAGGACTCTTCTGGTATGTATCGCAGACGTCCCAATTTTGGTCATCATAAACCATGGAATATTTCACTTACACATCCTGTTTCTCCTATTGCAGTCGCATCTGGCTCCGAACATACATTCACTACCAGTGACCACGACGACACCCACAAAAACCCTGCGGCCTCAGACCATTCCGATCAGCCCACTACTAAGAAGCAGACCGATGTCGACGCTCAAACATCCGACAAGGCTCCTGTTGAAGTAAACGAGAAACCCAATGGGGTCGTGGGCAAGGGTGAGATCAAATATCAGCCTGGTGAGGCACCTCAATTCTTGAACGAGTATCCTAAAATTCATCTCTCGAATCCAGAAAACCATCCGCCTTCAAAGCTCAACACCAAGTCTCGCCCTCCCCCCGCTGTCCCACCGGCCCGATACCAGATGCCCCCATCTTTTCAACCCTCTGGTCGGCCTCTTGGACCAACTGCGAACGGCGACATGCGTGGTCCTCGACCTCCGATGCCTAACGGCCCGGCTATGCATCAACCGCATCCTAGCAGCGGTAGCATTCACTTCGGCGCTTTTCACGGTTCGACGAGCTCATCGCCAGCTCCTCTCTCTGGCGGTATCGCTCCTCCTCCTGGCATGCCAGGTCCTGATGGTCGACCTCCCTACATGGCCCCTGGTGCTAATGGATTCCCTCCTATGATGCCCTACGGCGCAGACCACGTTCCTGTCACCACTTTTGACAACTACGGAAGACCTACCATGGCCTATGGACCACCGGACTCGTTCCCTCCGTTTGCTAACAACTTTGGGCCCCCAACTCCGCATAGCTACCATGATTCTCAGGCATCCGGCCATCCGGACGATGTCAGCGTGTACAGTCAATTCCCTTCGGCCCCAGTACGAAATGGGGTGTCGGGCCCAGGAGAGGATACCCAGTCGCCAAACCACCCAGGCAGGATGTTTGGAGGCCCCGAATATCCGCGAATGATGCCGAACGGTCCTCCGCCGCACATGATGTCTCCATTAGACGATGCAGAGGGTCTTGTTGGCCATTTTCAGCAACAGTTTGGGTCCCCTGAGCTTGCTGATTGCGTTTTGGAGCTCCGTTATGCGGATGAGAGAGCCCCTCCAGTTCGCATTCCCGGCCATCGGATTCTCTTCTCCCGTAGTGCCGAGCTTGCCACAGCCATGTCAAAGCAGATCTCTCGACCCAACCCCAATGTTCCATCCCTTCCCACCGTTGTTCTTGAGACCAAGAGCAAATGGATCCGATCTGACTCGTTCTATATCGCTGTCCAGCGTCTGTATGGACTGCCGCTCTTTACCATTCCCCCGCCTCCTGCTGGCTTGAAGCAGGGTGCTGCTACTGATGCTGGCACATTGATGGAACGGTTTGACTTTGCTCTATCGTACGCGGCCTCTGGCCACCTTCTCCGCTGGGATCCAGTGACTCGACGTGGCTGTGAAATTGCCATGCAGCTTCTCAACTGGCAGACTGTTGAAAAGGCTCTAGAGTTTGCTCTTGAGGATCATCGGGACGAAGGCTCCTATGATGTATTCAAGTATGGCGATGGATCCCGGGCTATTCTGAATGAGACTGTCTCTTTCATTGTCAACAACCTCCACCCTGGCTTCAAGATTGACACCTCAGTTACCGACCCGCCTAACTACGCTCGCCTCCCGTCCCAAGCTGCCCTGACTAGCAACGCCACAAACCGCAAGCTTTCGCCGCCACCCATCGCTAGAGGCACTTCGGTGCATCTAGGCAAGGGGCGCCGATCTCAGCAGATCTCAGGCATCCAATTTGGCGACCTTTCTTTGACCGATGGTAAGGTCTCACCAGCTTCAGATGCTTCAGGGGCATCTCAGCAACAGCGAACGCCGCTCTACGCCATACTCTCTCGAATCCTCCTCAACCTGCCTTTCGACACGCTCAAGTCGTTACTCGAATCTGCAACCTCGAACAAGGCAAACGGATGGCCCAACGCAGAGCTTGTGTACCGTGTGGTCAAAGATACAGTGTCTGAGCGAGAGCGACGTCGACTCCAGATCGTTGAGTTGGTCAAGACTCGCCAAGTTCCAGGGTGGGAAATCATCTGGAAGCAGCTTTCCACCCCGGAGCCGCGATACGTTGGCCTTTGGAGTGCGTTGGCCTGGCAGGAGGAGGTTCTTCCGTTTGGACCCTCTGATAGCCCAGCCCTTGGTCGTACTTGGATTCCTTTCATGGAGCCTCAGAACAGCACCCAGGCCGCCTATCCTTAAAAGCTAGTCGGTTGATGCTACGAGTATTTCGATTTGACTGACGGTATTGCGGGTTTACGGATGATGATGAAAGTATCGCATCATCCCTCCTATTTAGCGACGTGCTCGTACTCAAGCTTATCAGAGCTATCCGAGTGCGCGAGTGCGTTCTGTGTACTCTGTCTCTACGGAAACTTATACCTATGGAATCTTGGCAAGATAGGCTTGCAGTCGTGGCTATTCTTTGGAATGCGTTGGAGGATGGCTGGCATATTGCGAACACTTGTTTTTACGAAGGCGAAACCGACAACACGGCAAAACGATTTCGAAACGGGATTAATGATGCCAGTTATTGCACCATTCATGGGATAGCAGTTTCTGCGAAGAGACTGACTAGGATTCCTTTGAGGTTTGTCTATTGCGTTAAAGCTGGATAATCAGAAAAGCTTCACGGGAGACAACGTAGCAAAGAAAGATGAAGGCTGATTTCTCAGCTCTTCAACATAAAGCTAGTGGTTTAATCCCTGAACGGATAGGAAAGGTGGCGTCTGCAACCCTATTTATGGGGAGGATATGATGCTCTTTGGAGAACTTTGGTTGATGAACGGCGTTGGTGGGCATGTCAACATTGGGCCTTTGAAGCGAGGTGTGTTTTTTATGACCGGAACTTTGGGGATCGCAGGCACGGGAAGGACAAAAAGAAACAAAAAGTACTTAATGATTCTACAATTGCTAGGGTTTGATGGTTCAATCTCATCCTGGGGGTTAGGGGAGGCCCTGCATTAAGGTTGGGGGACTGGATTGATATGAAGGGGATTATGATGAATGATAGTGACTTCGGAAGTTAAAAGGCAGTTATGGCATCAATTGGAGTATGCGTTATGCTGTCTCTCATTTGAGAGACGATCTTAGGTAGCATCTTCGAGAATGGTTTTGATACCCCAGACTTTGTTCCTGGTACTTTGTGTGATTTATGATGATATGATTATGCGGCTGTATCTTGACTACTCGGCCTTCTGGACTCTATCGGAAAACAGGCCTCTTCGGGTAGAGCTAGACTGAGGAGTAATACAATCTGTCGTTGAATTTCATGTGATGGTGATGGCCCAGGCTGAAGAGCATCAACCCGAGGGCGGGGAACCCCTGCTAGAATGACCCCATCAATGCTCTATCGTGTCCCTTCATTCGCTAACTAAGCCTGCCTTTAATTAACTGGGACGCTTTAACAGGGTCGCGATATGCAAATGCCAGAAAGCGAGTGGGCTCCGTAGTAGGGTGGTGAGCTAAGGCCAGGAGCCGAGGTCCTCTATCTCCACTATACGACGTCTTGCTCATTTCCAAGTTCTTGTGATTTCATCCCTCCCTCATCATCTTCTCTCCCTCCCTCTTTGTGGCATAACCTGACAACAGATGTGAGAGCCTAGATCTGGACCCCTCAGCAATTCAGCTGTGTAACAAGTCCAGATTTCTCAGCTTCGTATTACTTTTTACAACTTGCTTCATGCCGTCTAAAGCTGTTGCTCGAATGCGCCGCTGGAGCTCAGCTCGTGGAACTGCGCACACACCACAATAAAACACACGATCCTTGAAATCAACGACAACAACCGCTCCTTCATCACAATGGAATCTTCCATTTCTTCTGGCGACGCCTCGAGCTCGCGATCTTCGAGATCATCGGCTGCTACAACAGATCCCGTCCTTCGCAACACGTTGCGCTACACCATTTCGGCCCACGAATATGCTTCTCTACACAAATACATCCTTTCGCGCTCCCGCGTACTCCGTCGCTCGACCCCAACTCCCAACCGCGTAGAAAAGGCGCTGCAACCACCAAAAGGTGGCGACGATTACAATGCTAGAACGGTGCGCCATGCGCTGAGGGTGTTTGTGATGACCTTCCTGGGTATGAAGGGATGGGACGCTGTCGCCAAGAGAATGAGCAAGGACGAGTGAGTAGACCATTGAAGGACTAAATGCGCGATGTATGGCTAACTCATATTAAACAGATCTAATACGAGCGCGAAAAAGAAGCCGTTTTACAAGTCTCCTGCTTTGAGACTATCAATTTCGCTTTCCACCATTCTTCTTCTTTACAGGGTTCTTTTCCGCTTCTTCACCCGACTTCGCCTGCATCTGCTTGACCCCCAGGTCGAGCCCTTCCGTGCGCGCAACCCGCGAACTGCAGCGATGCTTACTTCGTCTTCTGCGCCCGCTATTGGTGCGTCGTTTGCTGGTCTTGCTCTTGGTATTTACCCAGCCCAGAAGATGCGCGTTACCATCGCCATTTACACCATTTTCCGTGCTCTAGAGTTTGCCTACAACTTTTGTGAGGCTGACGGTCTTATCTGGGGCCGAAAGAATGGTGTCAAGAGGGAGAGGCCTTGGTGGTTTGGTAGCTGGATGCTGCAGCCATTTGCTTTTGGCCAGCTTCTTCATGCGGCCGTCTTTGATCGTGATTGTTTCCCCAAGCCTTGGGGAGACCTGATGTTCAAGAGCTCATCGGCTTATCTGCACCCGCGCCCGCAAGACTGGCCATCTAGCCTCAAGTGGCCCCAGTCCTCTCAAATTGTTGACAGTCTGGCTCAAATGGCGCGCCTAAACTGGCCGTAAGTGAATCAATCTGGACAGAGCGACGTTTTACTAACTTACCACTAGTGCCTACATTTCTCCCACCCTCTTCCCTGGCAAGGAGGTTCTTCCTCCTAGCCTTGGTGCAATTGCGCCCTTGACTTCTCGAGCTCATCCGCTCATCACATCTCTCTCATGTGCAACATTACACCCTGGAGATCCATCTTGTGCTCGAACCTATCTTACTTTTTGGCTTCAATCATTCCCACCACTTGCTCGTTTCTTCGTTGCAGTATTTTCCGCATTTACGGTTATTCCTCGATTTTCCAGCCTTTATCACAACCCTTTGGCAACTCTTCAGCGTATCATTACTAAGGCTCTTCGCATGTCTACTTTTGCTACTGGTGCTCTTTCTACAGCCTGGGCGTCTATCTGTTTCTTCCAGACATGGCTCCCTCGCCATGTCCTTGCCACACAGCGCTTCTTCCTCGGCGGCTTCTTTGCTGGTCTTTGGGCCTTTGTTGAGCGAAAGAACGGCCGTGGGCTGTTCTTGTACAGCGCTCGTGCTAGCGTCGACAGCCTCTGGAAGGTTGGTAACAAGAGACGTTGGTGGAAGAGCATGAAGGGTGGTGATGTCTGGGTCTTCATGCTGGCTCTTATGGTGACCGGTGTAGTCTACGAGAAGGATGCGCAGGCTATCCGCGAGACTAACTGGAGGAAGGGAGTTAGCTGGCTTCAAGGCCAGGGCTGGAGAGATTGGGGTGCAGAGGATGATGAGGATGAGGAGGGAAAGGATAAGGAGGAGTGATGTATCATGCATGTATGATGTAAGTAAGGTGTTGGGCGCATTGGTGGTCACTGTGATTGCATGGGAATAGGAAAGGCTTGACGCCTTGGTTTTATAGTCTGATATCCATCTTAATGGTAGTACTTTATTTATTGTAAGATTTTGATTCTTAGAATTCTGAGACATATAAATCAGCAGATAATCTACACTCGATAGTTCAATTTAGTCAATTCTCATAAATAAGAGCAAGATCGCTACACAACCTACCCATAAAAGACTTCTTTTCTCTATACCCATGCCCAAACCCAAACTCCAAAGCAGACACATCATACACTCACCTACTACGCTCTACCATTTAGGCCGTTACGCTCCATTTGAGCGTCGCAAGCACAATTATGACATATCCGGCGAATACGATCAGAAAAGCTAGCGCTCCAATGGCCAAAAGGAGGTCCTCGACCAACTCGTTGTACTCTGATTCAACGATGTCTTCAGCGTAGGAGCGCATACCTGACTCGAGACGCCCGGAATCAGGCCCCAAATCCTCGTCGCGGTGTTCGATGACGTAGTATTGCCCGCCAGGGGATTGCCTCAGACCGGTGGAAGGGCTGCTGTACCAGCTTGGGGACGGGGAGGTGAAGATGGGGGTGTAGACTACGTAGTAGAATGGGGAATACTCCGATTCAGCTGCACTGGTGGTCGCAGAAGTCTCATTGTGACTTAGAAGAGACACAGACTGGTGACTGCTAGCCAAAGTAGACTCAGTTTGGTCTTGAGGAGAGACCAGAGCAGAGTTGGGCTGCTTCTGTTCTTGGGTAGCCAGTGCATCAATATCCATGAGCATGTGAGACGTAGATGATTTGATAGATGATGCCGGGCTCACGATGTTTCTGTAGTTTGAGATCGTCGAGAAGTCAAATGACTTGGGACGATTGTCGCGATGACGCTGAGAAAAGAAAGGAGGGTGATAAAAATAGCCAGCCCGACGGAAGGGAAGAGGGTTCATGTAGGCGGGCTGTTCGGGACTGGCCGGTGAACTCATGCTGAGCAAGCTTGGGAGTGTAGTGATGTTAGTAAATCGTGGTAAGCCCAAGTGTAGCAAAGTACTAATCTCAGGCCGAAGCTGTAGATGATGAAGATACTGAAAAGGAAGCTGTGGCCGGGCATTTTGAAGTTTTATACCACAAGGTGGTGAACAAGAACGGGAGCCTGAGCGGGAGGTTCTTCGAACAATGGGGATGAACACAAAGAGGGTGTGGTGAAGATGTTTTGTTCAACGAAAGTCTATACTAGCGTTCTTTGAAGAAGAAACCGCTGATGATTCTTGTGATGTTCTAGGCTATTGTGACTGATTCGTCTGTGGAGTTGGACTTATGAGTGACGGTATGAATGAACAGAAACAATGCGTCTGCTGAACTTTCATGCAGTCACTGAATCGCACCTCCAGCCTTGTCTCATAACCAGGCCAAGAGTCTTCCTTTGTCAGAACCATGAGCCTTTGTTCAGGATGAAGGGTTCTTGTTCTCGCAAGAGCCTCGAAGCAACCACAGTACGGTTCCTCAGCAGTGTCGAGATAGTGAGAATCCCTCGACAAGCCATCCTAAAGCAATGAATCAACCATCAGTTAGGTGTATTTCATGATCCCGGCAACGTGGCTGTCTTATATTCGTCCTGGGTCCACTCAACAATCGTAGGATACATGATCCCCAACTACGCCTCCGATGGCCACAAGTTCCAGGAAGATATCCAACAGTACGAGACCGACATACATCTTTTTGGGTTCACAAGACTGGCGCGAAAGGCCGCTCGGAAGACAAAAGCTTTCGACGTCGTGATATCGCGGGCCTGGTCCGTCTTGAAGACTACCTCACGCACGTCCACAACGAGCTCGAGCACCAGTTCGGGCCTCGCCGCCCAGAAACCGAGCCTGGAATCACACAGACGGCAATTGGATTCATGGACGACGAGATCAAGAAGTGCCTTTCAAAGAGGGGCTACTTGTCTCTCAACGAGGCTCAAAGCCGAGTGGGCACACGTGCTCTTACACCCAGACATTAATGCTGGTGTGGTTCGTGAAATCAAGGCCGTTATGACAGCAGCGTTGGCATTCGAAAAGGAGCATCTTAAATCGGCGCACCATCGGCTGTGTGAGATTTGGGTCGAGTGCCAGTTTTACGAAAATGGTATCTTTTCTGACGAATACGAAAAGGGGACCAGCCTACGTCATTCTTCGTTACGGAAAAAGGACTCTAAAGGTTCTGAGAGATAGATGAATTGCTACCGCTGTGGAAGTCTCTGCGGGTTGACGAGATAGTTTGTTTCTTTGCAAGCTTTAGAGATGGATGGGAATGGCATTTGATAAGCTCTAAATAGCCCTTAGATAGTATCACGGATAAGACAATGACATCGAGTTTCGATCAGATATTCAAGCAATTTAAACATGACTGATATCGTAATAGTAAGAAACAACTTCCGAGACCCTTCCGTAATATACTCATGACATATCTATAGACGATATACATCACCCAACTTCTTATCCCAGTTACTTTCATCCCCCAATTTACGCATTACATCGGACAATGTATCACAATGCCCATCAACCTCCGTATCATTCATCTGTGCTGTATCCCAAGAAGCAATGAAGTACAGATTGATCGAATCTATCATGAACGCATTCCAGAAAAATCCACTGTTAGACATATCAGCTATACAACCTCGAATGGATAGATAAAGGCTTTGTTGTACTTACCAATCAGGCCAGTCATAACGAGCTACCGGTTCAAGAGCAGTAAAACCACTCTGACTTCCCCGCGAAAGACTCATGGCCATTGAAACATCCCAGACAAAGGCTTGTCTGAAGGATGCGTCGATTGCAGCTTGACCCTCGTCACTGAGACTTTGAATAACTTTATTCCATGGGACATGCTCATGTTGTTTAGTATCTTCGTCTTCAGCCATCATTCGCAGTAGGAATTCGATCAAAGTCTCATTTCGAATGACTTCAGTCATATTGAGTATCCACTGAACAGTAGGGCCGTCAATGCTCATTGCTGGTGGGAGAAGCTTGTCCATCCACTTGGGCACGAAAGGCCATGAACGACCGCTTTCCCAGACGTTGAGTAATGCGTGGGAAGAGCCAGTTTGGAGAGCGTTGAAGAGTATGATGGCGCTCTTGGTGAATAGTGATGGATGAATGCTGTACTTATCCTGCAGCTTGGTGAGACCCGACAAAGCTAGAATTCGACCTGATCGTGGATACTGGAACTCATGGGCGCGACTCTCCCACTCGCCATTCCAGACTCTGTCGCGGACTTGGCGACGTTCTTTTGCGTATGGTGAGCCTTCGTCGTTACAGATCATCATGCCAGGCGCTTTCTGGCGCGGCCATAGGGCACGTTCAAAGCGAGAGATACCTCGAAGTTTCTGTACGTGGAATGCGACGCTCTTTTTCGCAGGTTCGCTTTCCTCATATTGAGTAAACAAATCAGAAAAGAGTCGATATGGTGTCAATGTTGGGATATTGGTATTTATGTCTTGAATCCAATGGTCAAGCTCATGATACCATTGAGTAAGTGAAAGCGCATCAATAACAGAGTGATTAAACGTAAAGCAGAGATAGACTTGATTCTCCGACAAGGTCCTCACCAAATCCGCCTGAAGCATAAAAGGCGACGAATGACTCTGCGCAGAACCATCCTTAAAACGGTTCCACGCATCATCCTCATTGTCAACCTCAATCTCATGGACGAGTTGCTCAAGAAGGGTCGGACTGGACGCCAGCACAGCGTGGAACGGCACACGGTTGGAATCAGGGAACACAATCGTCCTGAGCATCGGCCTCGAGGCCAGCGCCTTTTCGAGGGCGCGCAGAATCTGATGCTGCGCAACGTTGCAGACGCGAAAGACCATGCGGTTGTGGTAGGACTGCGGACGGGACCCAATCGCCGTCCGATGTAGGGAGTGTCTGATGGGTAGGACGTCTTCGATGTCGGAAGATGTAAAGCCTGCGCGTACGACAGCTCGTTTGGCAAAGTAGAATGTGTCGTGCTTGTCATTATGTGCAGTGATGATCTCTTGATCAAAATTGGAGACTGGAGAAGCCTGGGTTTGCTTTTTGGGTTGAGGGGGATTGAACTTGGGGACTTCTGGAGCGATTACTAGTCGAGCTTGTTGCATCTTGCGAGATAATAGTAGATGCGCTTGCTTCTCGACTGTGTCGTGCTCAGCAAAGTCTTGCAAGTAAAGACGTTGGCCGCAAACACGCAGTACATTATCGCAGTAGCGTAGTAATGTGATGCTGTCGGCCAAATACTTAAAGCTCTCTGTGATCGAAGGTCGAGTTCCAGTCAATTGCTCACAAATATCCAAGAGCCTGTCAACGAAAGGAGGTGCCGATACCCCATTGCTGAGTAGCGGTTTTGGCGTGCTGGTTGTTTGCCGAAGTTCCAAGACTCGCGTTTTCAACTGCTGTTTCTTAACTTTACCAAGAGATGTCAAGGGAAACTTCTCCAGGCCAAGTTCTTCGAGGGTATAGACGCTGTCTAAAGCGTATCGCTGGTCGACGCTTCTGGCTTTTTCACTGACTTGCGCTTTTGTCATGCCCTCAGGCAAAATGACTATAGCAACAGGTACTTGACCAGCTAAATCGTCTGGTATGCCCACGACTTGAGCCTGACAATATATTAACAACAGTACTGACCTGTAAAACTGCGTCAAACTTACCTGCAGGCCATCGAGTTGCTGAAGCTCTTGCTCAATCTTGATTGGGTATATGTTCTCTCCACCCCGAATAATAAGATCCTTGTACCGACCGAGGATATATACGACGCCCTTCTCGTCTATCCTGGCTTGGTCCCCAGTCGCTAACCAGTTTCCCGTTTCATCGCGGTACAAGGCTTCATCATGATCCCTGTTGAAATATTTCGTAATGACTGAGGTCCCGCCAATGTGCAGTTCCCCGATCTCCGATCGAGGTAGGATTTCCCTTGTTTCGGGCCGGCAGATCCTCACAGCGGCTCCAGGGAGAACCTTGCCAACCCCAGGATGCCAGCCATCGACTAGATCCGGGTCCGTTCTCTGCCATGTAATAATAGGAGCTCCTTCGCTCATACCAAACACCTGAATCGCGCACTGAGCACCTAGACCCTCGCGGCACAGTCGGATATCCTCAGGTCCGATGGATGTACCGCCTATGGTGACGATACGGAGATCCAGCTGGTCAGTGCTGGGAAAGCTAGGATGTGCCATCAAGGCCTTGACGAGGGTGGGAGTGGCGGACATGATGGAGCATTGCTCTTGCACAAGGGCTTTGAGCGTGGCATCCACGTTGAAAGACTTGGAGGGAAACACAGCAGTGCCACTCCAGCGCCATGCGCGGAGGGCGTTGTTGATGGCGAATATGTGAGAGACGGGTGTGTGGATAAGCCATCGCAACGGTCCCATAGCGTTGACTTCTGGATCAAAGTCGCAGCATTGTGATATCAGGTTGCGGTTAGTGTGCCAGCATCCTTTAGGCTCGCCAGTTGTTCCGCTGGTGAAGATGATCAACGCTGCTTCATCATCTTCGACATCACTGCTCGTTGTGTCGCTTCCATTTGCAATCTTTAGCGTCAAGTCTAGCTGTTGTTCTCCAGGGCTCAGGACATCAGACAGCTTTAACCAGTTCTCAATATTGTTCCCTGTGCATAGTATGCAGATACTTGACTCTGAGATCTGAGTGTCGGAGAGATCAAGCGCCTTCGCACTCTCTGCATCTTGTGCCACCACCACATATGGGTTAAGAGACATTATAGTCGCCTTTGCATCTCGAGGAACTGTTGCATCGATAGGCACAAAAGCCATGCGCATCTTGGCTGCTGCCCAAAAGAAGAGTCCCCATTCGGCACAGTTACCAAGTACAACGGCAAGTCGCATTCCTGGTCGGCAACCCAGGCTTTGAAGAGACTCGGCTAGTTTCTCTGCTTTGTCTTTCAACTCAGAATAACTCCATTTGAGATAGGCATCTCCATTGCCACCAAGGGTTGACTGATGAGTGTTTGACAAGTGATCCTGTGGCTGCCAAAGAGAGACAATTGCGTCCCCATCTGGATTCGAAGTCACAGCATCTTGAAAGAGATCCCATAACGTCAGGTGTAAGTCCAGAACAGGATCACCAAAGACTTCCGAAATCGTAATCTCTTTCTTTGAGGCGTCGATGGAGTTACCATCCTGTGAGACAATTGGCTCCATCATGTGGCCAAGAAGCGTAGATTGGTCTTTATGGTAAAAAGGAGGCTGAATCATAAACGATATTGGGCACGCGTGTAAGTGGTACAGAGTTGGAACTGAACAACCAAGACAAGCCAACAAAGATGATAATCCCAAGCCATGATGGGAGTATTGCAGGGTTAAATACGACAAGGACCAGTGGTCTAAAAGGGGTCAGAACAGGATAGAAAAACTCCCCGGAGGCACAACAGCAGCATCTCTTTACACTACACTACAGCGCAGCGCAGTACCTCGCCATAGGTTGGCCCAACTGCAAATCCATGTCAGATCCATGCAACCAAGATTGTCACATCTCAGAAGGATCCGACAGCTTGGGCCGCCCGAGCCCGGCTGACACTGTACACGTCGGAGAGAGTCGACAGAGTCGCACAGATGGCGCACCCGATCCAATCGATGGCTCAACACAACAGCCACTCGACCTGGGAGCCAACGACGGGACCGCATGTATTTTCGTCTGGTTATACAACGTTTCCCGGGGTATCACTCGAACATGTCTTTAAAAACAGCAGGTTTCTGAGCCCCAGTTCAGTTGCAGGATCTCTGAGCGTGGGGTGTGCGTTCAAGCACTTGAACTGGTGGAGTTTTAGTCCTTGGTCAAGGCTCCCAACTTGAACTGAGACATTCTATCTGAGACACTGTCCCAATGCGAACGTTTGGGATACATGGTGATCTACAGTACGTAGGGCAAGGCAAACTATTGCGGGGGGCCTTGGTTCTCTTGGCAATAATGGCCTGCATCAATTCATCATGTGTTTCCGTGTTGCCGCCGCAAGCCAATGAAACAATCTAGATCCTGGTTGATAGGAAATGCTCTGTCTTGATTCGACCGGGTTTCAGGCCTAGGGAAGGATAATCACCAACGAAAGAGAGCTCAATAGACTATCTACCCGTGCATAATAGCCTGGATCCCTGTATTCTCCCGGTGAAGATTGGTCCCGACTTCAATGGCACAGCTTCACACTTTCCTCTCTAGGAAACCCTTGAAGACCAACGGACAAACAGTCCGCATCCCCCGTTTCGGCCCGTCATGACATCGTCCTCGAGATCTCCCATGAAGAGGTGATTCGAAGCAAACATGATGGACAAACAAGATAGTCAACCCCACCAACACTCTGAAACATTACAGATGACCAACGCCAACCAAGATCTGGCCCCGATATTATAAGACATTACATGGGCCAGACTTATCACAACAAAGACTCATGCTGTTTGGCAACCTTCAGCCTATTCAGATATGCCTCGGTTTTTATCTCCTTCTATCCGGTTACCCTCAAGCGGTGTGATATCCCAGTTTGGATAGAAGCAATCATGATAACTTCCTTGAATCTATGCCTTTGGTGGCGTTTAACCCTATCTTAGATGCAGCTGCATCGGCTCATATCAAATACTCGGACCAAGGTGTCTAAAATGGAAATTGACCGGACACAACCTCAGTTGTCTCATGGTGAATTACGCTGTCTCGGTCTGTGCCGCATCTGAAATCTTGCGTATTCATGCGCTGTCATAGAGACACGGCGCGCCAGCTGTCAGTTCCCGGCGCCTCTCTTCTACCCCTGACTACATAGAAGCCCGTCATCACTTGTGTCACGGCATGAAAAAAGCATGTGGCGTCTGCTTGATAATGGGAATAGGCACTCAGCTGATGATGTCGAGGGGCCAAACGATTGCGAGCACAGCCGGTATGCAGGTCCTTGGCCTCGCTCCGGACTGGTCTCCTGATGGAGAGAGTCACGCCGATCTACGCCAGGTCCCGATGCTGCTGAGCGGCGCTGCCAGACCCTTTGTCGAGCTTCGTAGATGTCAGGGTAAAGATAGAGATCCATGATCCCACTTTCTTGTTTTCCTGTTGCACAACAGGAGGTATTGTTAGTGCCAACACACGTCGAGGTTGTGGGGGCAGCGTATACTAGGGATCCTATTCTAAGCCTGGGCCCCAGATAGCCCCCCTTATTGGGTCTGTTTGTTACCAAATAAACATCAAAAGGAGACTATCGTGATGATAAAGAGGATCCAGACGCGGCATAAGCCCCGTTTTCAGCACCATGGGATATCATGGGATTGTATCGTGGCGCCTGAGAC